>VZRO01000017.1:572601-605964 GCA_013397915.1 Daphoenositta chrysoptera | reverse complement strand
ACTCCCGGGCGCGGCGTGTGTGAGGGAGGGGTGTTCCTTGGAATTCCCTGGGAGAGTACGGGGCGTAGGGAGGGGTTCATTCCTGAGGGGAGACCCAGATTGGAGATACGGGTGTGAGGCTGTTCTTCAAAGCGGGATTTGATCTGTAGGGAGGGCTGTTCTCTTGGCGCGGGGGGGAAAGGGGCCGTGGCTGAGGCGATGTGGAGTGGGGATAGGGCCGGCCTTGAGGGGACGGGATGTGGGGGCATTTCCCGGGGGATATAGCATGGGGACAGGGTGGTGGTTCCTGAGGGTTTGTGGTATGGGGATGAAGCTGCTCCACGAAGGGTTTGTGGGCTGTGCCCAGCGGGAGGTACGCTTTGAGGAGGGGGCTGCTGCTGGGGAGTTCAGGATGAGGCAGGGGGGGTTCAGCTGCTTCTCAGCGCTGCTATTGACGGATAGGTAAGTTATTTGCCCCAGGTATGGGAGCACCAGGAATATCAGGGCAGGGATTGTAGGGAGAGGACACACGACATGGGACATACACATTGCTGTTCCTCCAAGTCAAATGTCTGGCAGGGTAGTGCAGTAACATCTGTTCCTCCTCTGGTGTCCCTTGCCTGGATGCCTGCTGCCCAGAGTGAATTTTATAGAGATTATTTGTTTTTCCACTCTCTTGGATGCATCCCTAGATGAATAAATGTTACACTACCGGGAAGTAGCTAATTACTTTTCTCTGAAGGTGGCAGAGGGGTAGTTTCACGTGGTGAATCAGTAGGAAAAGAATTCCAGCGCCCTGGCTCTGTGTTTCCACATCCTCAGTGCTTTAGGACATGGTCCTCAGGCAAAAGGATTAATTAAAATTCCTGATTTATGTTTGTTTATTTTCCTGACAAGGCCTAAATGAAGTCTTATAGCACCTTCTTGTCACTTTGCCGTTTTTCACGTCATCATAGCCAGTAGTGTCTGTATAAGTAACTTAGACAGGTACAGAAAAGACTTTCATTGTTAAATATGTAAAATTTGAGGGGAAATCCAGATACAGCCCTTGTAAAACAGTAATATTATTAGCTGACTGAATTGTTGGGGTTTACATATCCTGTACATAATGGTAGGATTGGCAGGAAGTAAAACCTCAAAGAAGGTGGGATTTGATGGTGTTAGGTGCTTTCGTACAAGCCTTGCAAGAACTATTAGCTTTAATGGGTAAGTGTACCCTGCTGGTGGGCCTGACAGACAAGTTTCCCCAGAATTGACTCAGAAGTGATTCAGAGGTTAAGGTGTAGTTAAATGTAACACACTTGTTTATAGTCCAAAATAATTGTCACAAGGCTAAACTGATTGATGATTTGTCCTGATCTAATTTTCTCCTTGGAATTAAAAGTAAATATGTGGACATGTAACTATTTCAAAATTAATTTTGCCATATGTCTTGTTCTTACATTTATGGGTTTTTTAAACTTCTGGTAAGATTATATGGACTACACTCACTGAGGGATAAAATGTACTTCCCTAAGGGTGCTGAGCTGTGCTAGGCCTGTGCAGGTGAGCCAAGTCGCCAAAGAGGGGATTAATACCATAGCTTCTTTGGCAAATGAGAGAATGGAGGTCTTGGGGTTTGAGAACATTTGTTCAGGGAGTGAAGGAAGAAGTGCAAAATACCTCAGGCTGGATGGGGCTTGGAGTAACCTGATTTAGTGGAAGATGTCCCTGCCCTTTGCAGGGGGGTGGAACAGGATGAGCTCTAAGGTCCCTTCCAACCCAAACCATCCTGTGATTCTGTGTAACTCCTTCTGTGATCAGATCAGTGGTAAACAACACCTCAACAAATGTTACAGATCTGGAGAGGGAACTTGTGAAACTCAAGAGATAAGCAATATGTGAGTGTGAACGAAGCAAGTGGGGAATGACGACTGAATCACTAGGGGAGGGTACGTAAGGCAACAAAAGAAATCTGGGAAAAGTGTCTGCAAAAATACATGAAGTAGACAAAGTACCAGGGAAATCTGTAAGATGAAGAGTGAAAACAAAAGTAGGATAAAGACTTTATTCCTCCAGAACTCTTGGAACAGTTAAGTCTTTCCTGAATAGGAAACATGAAACCATATTAACAATATTTTATGCATCATCAGGCACTTCTGCTTATATATAATATATAAATAAATTTATTTTTTCCCTGCCATAGAATTAATGATGTTAATGGCTGCTGTAGAGTGATTAAGAGGTAATGATACTTCAGGTTAAGCGTTAGAAAATAGGGGAATAAGGCAGTTTGGATGAGATTGCTAGGCTGGAATGGAATGAAGAGAATCAGGACAGTCAGCAGTGTCCTAGCTCTGTTCTGAATTCTCAGGGAGGCTTAGGATTACTTTTGTTTGAAATTACTCAGTAGACAAACCATTATCAGGTGAAAAAAAAATAAGGTAAGAAGGACCCTTCAGTATTCTGTAGAGAGCTGTGGTCAGTAGTTTGGACAATTCACTTAGCTTTAGATATCTTCTTTGTAAGTTAGATGTAGGTCTTGCCCGTCTCCCAAAGGCATTTGGGTGCCTTCTGAGACAGCAGAAGTACTATTTATTTTTAAAGCAGAGACTTACATTTCTTTGTATGTCTGATAAAAATAGAGCAGAAAATGCATGGATATTTTCCATCTGTGGGTAGGAAAGGGACACTGTGCCTTTCTCCTTTGCATACAAGGATATGACATCCACTGACAGTTTGTTTGTTTTCTTAAATCTTGGTTTATCCTTGTTGATGTCTAAACCCTCCTTGTTATCTTCCAGAAGCTTTGGTCATCACTGTGGAATTCCTGGTATGAGAAGGCAGAGCGTCAGGGTAGACAGAAGATCCTTGCTGAACTGCTGTAATGATGAAGACAGTGATTTCAATTGTCCTAATCATCTTCTCTTTGCTGGCTTCAGGTAAGGCTGATGCAGAGAGAGAGAGAGAGAAAGCTTGCCTCTGGGTGGGTGACACTCAAACTAATATATGCTTTGCTTTTGCTTTCCTCTGTGCAAAGAAAGAAGTTGCAGTTAGAGCTGTGCCTGTAATTTTTTCTGTTTGATCATTGGCAGATGGTGACCCTGTTCGTTTTGAAGCAGCTTGATACATAGCTTCCTTAGTAATTCAGTGAGGGTTTGTTTCCTTTGAATAGTTGAGATCTGCCTACTCATTAATGGTGTCAAAATGAAGCAGTGGACCTCAAGCTGCTCCCCTCTAAAACCACTACAGGTTCTTCTTGGAATTGTGCTGAATTAATGTCAAAACAAGTGGAGGACTAATATCTGATGCTATGCTCAAAGAAACAAAAGCTTCAATTATTTGATTGTAAACATTGCTAGTATTAATAGTTCTCCAGAGAGTCAAATGCTTAAACATCTGGAAATGATAATGTTAGAGATATTGTGGTGTTTTCTGTGCATTCAGTCCTGGTTTTCATTACACGGCTTAAGATTCTCTTGAGTTACATAACTGCATGATATTTTTGTATACAACAATCACTTTTTTCCTCCTTAAAGGTCTAGTATCTTCTTGGAGATGCATATGATGATATATTTCAGAGTAGAATGCATTTCAGAGGAATAATATAAGACTGCATAATTGCAGCCTAAAGCAAAAGAGGATATTTTGTTGGCTTGTCTGGATTCCTTGAAGCTGTAGCTTTATAGTTGGTTTAAACCAACCAAACGTCCAAATCCTTCTGAAAAAGGAAGCTTCACCTTCACCTCCACTCTTAATTGCATCTTTTTGGTGTGTGAAAGCACCAGAGGAAACAGCACAGCAGAGGTTAACAGAATGGCCTGTATTGATAACCAGGGACAGCAGTAAAACTGATAAACCCTGGGGGATGCATGTTTACATCAAGATTAGAAGGTCTGTGCTCTGATAGAGTCACATCCCAGTTGACTTGTTAGGAGAAAAACTGCGCTCTGATAACAGGAAGATGGTTACCCTACATTGTAAGTGCCATTCCTTCTCTTGCTATCCCAACAGGAAAACAGGCCATAGCCATAAGCACATCCTTACCTTTGGTTCCTCCTAATTTTGGGTGGCAGCCTTACCTAAAATTCACTAAGGTTGAAGTGAGGAAGATTCTGAGGCAAAAGATCTTGCCATAATAATTGTTGATTCTTGAAAAATCTGCCTAAAACTATTTGGTTGCTTCCAGTCAAAAGGAAGCAGAGAGACATTGTAAAGATTCACCAGCTAACGTTGTCCTCATGTTGGGCAAAAGTGACCTTGGTTGTATGTGGGCACATCTCTTGGGTGCCTCTAAGTTTGTAGGTATGTGGGTGTGAGTGAGCACAACCAAGCTATTGGGAAGTTAAATAAAATAGAATAACCTCTCTCTTCCATAAGATGTTAAACTGAGGGGTTTTTTCATGAAATCCTACAAATCTTGACTTCTTTTTTGATCCTACAGGGAAGAAATTCCGATGGTGCACCCTTTCTGACCTGGAACAGAGAAAGTGTGCAGAGCTCTCTAAAGCGCTTACGGCTGTGCTGCCCATCACTACTGCCAGTTCCTTTACTAGGATTTCTTGCATCAGAGCCCACAATACATATGACTGCATTGATAAAATCAGGGTGAGTTCAAAGAGATTTTTAAAACTGATTTTGTGTCCAAATCCTCTTTTGGAAAAGTAACTGGTAAACAAAATCTATGGGAAAATAAAATGATACTGAAATAATTGAACTGCTTATATGACAAAGTACACAGTCATTTGAGAGGCAAGAATTAAATCCCATGAGCATTCTCCCAGATGTACTGTTTTACCCCAGGTAATGTCTTTGCAGTCCCCAAGAAATATAGAAAACTGCTTGGAAATAAATACACAAAAGCAAACTACGAAAGTAAAATTTGTTCAGACAGAAACTGTGGTCTTGAACCTTCTGTTTGTTTCCTTGTAAACACACGTGTTTTGAGGGTTTTGCTGTTGTTTTAAAGGCAAATAAAGCTGATGCTGCCTCCTTGGATGCAGGAGATGTTTACTCTGCTGTAAAGCTGTACGGTTTGGCAGTGGTGGCAAAGGAAATCTATGATCAAGGTAGGCTGGTAAAGCTGAAGAATAAACTGTACTTCTGATTTGGCTAAGAAATGGCTCTAGATTTCTTGAAAAAAAATGTTTTTATTAACTTTGTAGGAATATGGTGGTGGCTAACAATTGTTTCTAAAATACTTAATGATGATGAATAAAATACCAGTGGTCCTTTGTACCCAGTAGCCTTTCTGCCTGTGGTACTGACAAACTTGCATTGTTTGTTTGATGAGGTGCCATGTAGCCAGTATATGGTTAAGTTCCTGGCACGAGTACCTACATTGAATAGGCATAAGATAATTTCTTCTTTAGCTGTGTTCACAGAAGTAATTCAACTCCTCTTCACAGATGGAAGCTGCAGAATTGAGATTTTTTTTTTGTGTGTTACACATTTTGTGCTATTGCAGGAAATTGTGTGTTTGCTGTGGCCATTGCCAAACGAGGAGCTCTGAATATCCAGAGTCTACGAGGTGTGCGCAGCTGCCACAATGGAGCCCGGTGGACATCGGGCTGGAATATTCCACTTGGCTTTCTCCTTGCCAGAAATTATCTTTCCTGGGATGAGGTGCAACCTCTGAGCCAAGGTGGGTGATAGGAGCCATAGGGCTACCTCTGGCCACAGCAAAAACAACTGACATGCCAGCAGATGAAGGATGAACTAGTTACGGCCATGATATGTTTGGCCCCTTTTCCTCTTTTGATTTTTTTCCCATTTGACTTTTTTCTTTCTTTTTGTTTTGTTTTGGTTTTCTCCCCCTGCACCTGCAGCAATCAGTGAGTATTTCAATGCAAGCTGCATCCCTGGGGTTGGTGTTGCTGCTCCCCGATTGTGTGCTCTCTGCCAAGGACAAAAATCCTATGTCAGAGACAGGAACCACTTCTGTGAGACAAGCAGTAATGAACCCTTCTATGACTCTGAGGGAGCCTTCAGGTGAGCTCTGGGACACTGGGGCTGAATTCACTTTTTGGGGGAAAAAGAACTTATAAGGGAGGAAAGCCAGGTGAAATGTTAATAGGATGGCATTTGTCTTCCTGCAGGTGCTTAAAGGATGGAGTGGCAGATGTTGCCTTTTTAGATCATCTAAGAATTATGAGTGCCACAGGTAATCATAAAAATGCAGTTTTCTTTTAATTTCTGGCTGTGCTCTTTCCTCCATAGGTGTTTGAGGGATATGCCTATATTTTGTTTTCCAGGGAAAATTCAATCCCTGCAAGCAGTTCAGGGGTATTTCTTGGCTCTCCACACACATCAGAAAGAAATAGAACAGGAAAGTGTGAGTGAGCAATGATTGCTCACAGGAGATCCTTAGAATGGGAGCAGACAAGTGATTTCATTAGATCAAAGTCTGTGACACAGCTGTCCGTATTTGCTTTGCCTGAGTTAAAAGATTCCTTTCAAAATTCGGTGTATTGAGCTGTGTAACTGCAAAGTTCCTGTACACCTGCCTTGTATTTTTAAACTCAGTTGAGCTCTGTACTAGAGGTGGTTAGCATTAGTATTTGCAGGTAAGTATTTTTAAATAAACATATTTACAGGGGTACAGCTAAAACAGTATTTTAGAACAGCTCTGGCTGAGGTCCCTCTCTTTGTTAAGAGAAGTACCTACCAAAGACAACTTTCCCAAGTGTGCTTAGTACATTGTGCTGCCTTTATAACCTTTAGCAACCTCCACTGAAAAACATTTTATATTCCATCTCTGCCTGCTGCCAAGTCATGGCTCACTTCACAGATTCACGAGTGTCTTCTTGTTTCAGAGTCAGAGCAACAGGAATATGCACTCTTGTGTCCTGACGGGTCCACAGCTGAGCTGACTGAATACAGCACCTGTAACCTGGGCAAGGGGCCTGGCCGTGGCATCGTCACCCGCAGCAACTTCCAGAAGATCACCACCAAATTTCTTAGCACCATCCAGGTAAGTGAATAAGTTGTTTATGTCCAGACACAGGTTTTTCTTCTGTACTTGTGTGGAAATTATCACCCAGCTTGCCTTTTTTCTTGAGAGATTTGTAGTTAGTGTGAATAAAGTGCTAAAAATTGTTTATTCTGGGGAAGAATCTTCCATTTGCTTGTGCAAGGTTTTACTTTTTTCTAAAGTGTTCTTCTGTAGGAGGCTGGGAATAAGTAAGTAAAGAAGGGGAAGATGCCATACTACACAAACTGGAAAATGGCTAATGATGTTCATTCTGCCCTGGAACTTGAATCAATTTTTATGTAGCTGAGGGAGACTCATAGGTTCAGGCACGGCTCACTTTTCTTCATCTCTTTTTCTCAACATATAAATAGTATTTGATATCTCAACCACTGATAAAAAGGGAGGGAAGGCTGAGGCTGCTTGTTGTTGGAAGAATGAGCAGATTTGTTGCAATTAAAAGTGTTGTTCTTGTCCTAGCGCCTCTTTGGGCGTAAAGGAAAGGAAAGAGCCAGATTTGAACTCTTCAGTTCAGCACCCTTTGGGGGAAAGAACCTGTTGTTCCAAGACGCCACTCAGCACCTGCAGCTTCTCGAGGAGCAGCTGGAGATTGCCTATGTCCTTGGTCTGGATTATGTATCTCTCCTTAAGGGACTCGGCCATGAAGGTGAGAACCATTCCAGAGCACTGTAGCTAACGAAAGGGAAGAAAAAGTTCTCCTTCCACATTATTCCTCCCTCCAGGGACAAATGCACGTACCTGAACATCACCTTAACCTGTAACAGGTTGGTGCACTGGTAACATGATCTGCTTCCATTTCAGGGAGCTCTTTGGACAACAGCATTGTGCGCTGGTGCTGCATCAGCGATGCTGAGCTTCGCAAATGTGAGGAGTGGGCACTGAGCATCAAATCCGACCCACTGGTCTGTGTCCAAGCAACTTCCATGACCAAATGCATTGAAATGATCAAGGTAGGAGACTCCCTCTGGTCAGGGTATAAGACTGTACAGGGTGTGTATGTCTTGTCTGAACTAAAAAGAGGAAAACTAGCTTGAGGAGTAAGTGGGAATGAGAGGGAATTTATGCAGGGGAATTTCCAGCCAGTGGAGAAGTCCTGCTGCTTGGATACACAATTCATGCAAATCCTGGTTTTGTTATTTCTCTAATGCTGCTGGCAGAGTAGTGAGGCTGATGCAGTCACCCTGGACGCAACGCACGTGTACATTGCAGGGAGATGTGGACTGGTGCCTGTAGCTGCAGAATGCTATGGTGAGTTCTCATGTGGCCTTATCAAGAAGAGAGGGAATCAAAAAAGTGCCATTAAGAATATAGTTAGATTTCCACAGTTTGTGATGTTTTGTGGTGGAAGCAGGAGTCAGTATAAATGTCCAAATACTCTTCCCAGGTCTTCCACTAACTGGCTCTAGCATCTGGTCTGTTTATTTTATGCCTTCTGTTAAAGGGACAAAGATGCTGACATGGTTGAAGAGGATCACAAAGGTTTTGAAGGAGTGCTGCCGTGTAACAGGAATGATGGCAGTTGCAAGATTCTTAATGTTCATCTCTCCTTCCAGGGGGAGATTGTGCCCCAGCAGCTGAGACCATGGAGAAAATAGGGAAACTAATTCATCTTAAGCACAAAGGTAACAGAAACTATGAGAGGGCATAAAGTCTAGGTTTTCCTGAGACTGCCCTAGGGTTTATGTAGGAGTGTATTTGCTTGTTGGTTTAGAATAGAATTTTCTGCGCAAGGACAAGAGCTTTGTGGCTAAGCAAAGAGTGTAGGTCCTGTACTGTAACTGAAGATAATGTGACAAGATGAGGGAGGGAAAGGAGGCTGTACCCTTCTGGAATACTTAATTGCCTTGGTATAACTTGTTGTCATTGTTTTACAGCACTACCACCCGTTTATGCTGTTGCCCTAGCTAAGAAAAGTGCCAAACAGATTCACATCCATAACCTTAGGGGAAGGCGATCCTGCCACAGTCACCTGTACAGTCCTGGAGGATGGTTACTTCTGTCCAGACACACAGTGGGAGCTCGGCAGAATGATACTGAGAACTGTGATATTGGCTCTGGTAAGGGCTGGGTTATCTTTTAAATAGACCATGAAAATCTGAAGCTCTAAATTTGGGAGTAAAATAGAGATGGGGCCATGAGGATCCAACCAGCAACTGATGACTACAGTTTCAGAGGGTGTTGAAGCAGCTTTTCCTCATATTTCACTGTGTCACACTATTCAGCCCTGTTCTTGCTAGTTATTAGGATGAAATTATTTTCCTGTCTTTTCCCATATGTGAAGAGGCTTTGGAATGCCTTGCCTTAATCTCATCTCAGTTTTCTTTACTCAGCTTATCAGAATTACTTTTGGAAGGCCTGCATGCCAGGAGCAGATGGAAACCTGTGCAAGGTGTGCATTGGAGATGGTGAGGTGGAAGGAGCTCGAGTGTCCAGCAGATGTGCTGCCAGTCACAACGAACGTTACTATGGCAATATGGGAGCTCTCAGGTGAGCTTTTTGTGAGAGTCAGAAATGCAGAGCAATAGCCAGAATTGCCTTATTATTTTGCTGATGTTTTTCTTTGGAAGGGTTTTTGCTTCCTATTTGTTAAGGAAACATCTGGCTGTATAAACTTTTGCTAGGATGTATTTTGTTTTGGTTGCAGTTGCTATGGTATGTTCAGCTGACTGATGATTTAAAATGGTTGTTAAACCATTTCCAGAGCAAGGCAGTGCTTCCAGACCTGTAAGGTTTAGAGCATTGGTACTGACTCATTAAAGGGAAGGGATGAAAGATAGAAAATCAGAGAGCAGAGGTGATGTGGTAAGAAGCAGTGTAGCATACAGGAGATAATTAAATACAGTGGAGATATAAGAAAAATAAATAATTGAAAACAGAGGCGGAGAAGACTTTTAAAAGTGAAAGCACTCTTATGAAATATACATAGTGCATTTAGCTGAATTCCATTCTCTTTCTTGTGTAGGCATGGGTGAAGGTGCACATTGTGCCTCAGCTTTGACTTGGGAGCTACTGTCAGGGATGAAAGGACTGTCTTAGCAAACCTCTATGCTGAGATCCCTCACATATTCCAAGCAATTAGAGGTGGGAGGGATACTTGCAGCTAATCCTGTTTTAGCTTCAGGTGCCTGTCCAAATGTCAGTCATCATGTAGTGCTGTCTTTGATCACTTGTTTTCTTCTTGCACTAGGTGCCTAGTTGGCAATCCCAGTGGAAGAAGCTTTGGAGATGTAGCTTTCCTGGAACACTCTAACCTGCTCCAGAACATAGAGGGTGAGATGGAAATAGTCTCTTTTCCTTTGAGACTGTTCATTAATGTCAGCTACTTCCCACAAAGCGACCATCACTCGTGAGGATCAGCCTTTACAGATTTAATCTAGGTCTGTGAAGTTGTGTTTGTAAATGGAAGATTGCAAGAAGCTTTCTGCATGTAGGTGTTCCACTAAAGCTCAATATTCAGATACTGTAAGAGAGGAAAGAAGAAGAATCACCCAGTGCAAAGATGTGTGTTGGGATAATCATCCTTGGAGACTACACTAAATTTTTGGAAATCTCAAGGCTTTAAAAGGCAAACCAGAACAAGCTTTTCATAGAGTCAAGGAGAAAAGGAACCCTCATTAAAGCACACTAAAATTCTATTTTAGGCAATTTCAGTAACAGAAGAGACTTTTCTAAGAGGGGAATCTCTCTAAAATCAAATGAAGGTATAAGGGGTTGGAAACCCATGGGAATTCATGCAGCAATGAGCAGTTTATTTGGGAAAGCAAAGGGCATGTGGGCCAAATTGCTTTGTTTCCAGAAAGGGATCAGGTTACAAATGCAGATGAGACGTGATATGCTGTTCATATGCCTTGATATTATTCTAGTTCTAGTTCATAGGTGCAGCTTAAGTTCACTGACCTCAGTGAAAACACTACCCTGGTCCTTATGCATTCCTAAGAAATGACCACATAGCACGCTGTGTTTGTTTTGAACACACTGACTAAACTTCTTCCTCTCAAGTTTCAACATTTTTTACGAGATTCGCCCTCTCTTCTGCTTTGATTTTTCAAAAGGATTTCCTTTCACTTAATTTTCTTTTCAGACCTGGGCAGCTCTGGTTGGGCAAAAGGTTACAGCCCTCTTGACTTTGAGCTCTTGTGTCCAGACGGAACACGCGCCGCAGTCACAGAATGGGCAGGCTGTAACCTTGGCCCCATTCCCCCCAGCACAGTCATGACTCGACCAGTCACTGTCACTAAAATCTCTGACTTTCTACTGAAATCCCAGGTATGACAGGTAACAGGGAAAAGCTTGGCATGCTACCAATTGTTATGTACAGCTGCTGAAAACCCTTTCAAGATTAAAAGCTTTATATACTACATACATAAAGTGCCTTCAGAGCCAATACAAAAGAATTAAAAATGTGCATAGGAGATTGAGAAAATAAATATTTGGATTCTCTAAAGGGGTATTTTGGCACCAGTTCCCATTCCACAGAGGCCATACTTTTGCTGAGAAATAAGGCACTGCAAAACTGCATCTTTTTGTATTAATAAGAACAGGGCTAGATAAAAGTGCTATTAATGACCCAAGCTGTGAAACTTTTATTCCTTTTCTGTTCAGGAATCTCTGGGAAGCAAATTGGATTCTGAGTTCCAACTCTTTCAGTCGTGGAAGTATGGTGAAAGTGATCTGCTTTTCAAAGACGCTACTCAGTACCTTGTTCATGCAAGTCACCTGAGCTATCAGGAGATCCTTGGAGAGTCTTTCATTCAGCTGTCAGAATCAGTGTTTAATTGCACACCTGCAGGTAAAGTCAAGTTCTTAATACTGAGTTAGAGAGAAATGCAGCAGGCAGCCTTCTGTGCACAGCTATGGCCCTTTTGTTTAGACTGCATGGAGAAGTATGTTCTACCTAATCCTCTTAGTAACAAATTTCTAAGGCGTCCTGTGTTAGGCTTCTGTGAGAAGCAGTTGTTAACTGCAGTTCAAAAGGGGAATTTGACCTCTGTTCTGCTGTTTTAATGAACAATATCTGAAGAATTTAGTACTTTTAAAGCTGATAGCATCTTTAAGTATATACTTTCTCACTGGTTTGTAGGTATCTTGGACTTCTGCAAACAGGATATCTGTGCATCCTCATCTGACTGACAGCTTCTACAGAGGCTTTGCAGGGCACATATATATCACCATCGTTGCTTAAAACAAGGAAAATGTGCAAGTCCAACCTGTGCAATGCAATCAGCAAGGAAACAGTCATCTCTAGAAATGTACGCTGAAAACCTTATCCTTTTTTCAGCAGATTTTATGTTAATGATGATGTAATACTACTCATACGTCACCCTTTTCTATTTTGGAGCACGGCAGTGTGGGGAACAGCACAACCAAGAGCACAGAACTAGGATCAGCATTGTGGAAAGAGCAGGGCCAGTACCATGGACTAAAGTACAGACTGTATGAGTGGCACAGGTTAGTTGGTAGCATTTTGCCTTGTTTGTCTTACAAACAGTTTCCATGCAAAACCCCCAACCAAGTGATATTTTGGTAGTTGCAGCATTGTCTTCCTATATCTGTGATTTTGGTTGCAGCTAGCTAGTCCCTACTGAATGCACCTGTGTATTTCTTCTTTAACCACTGATTTTTACTAGTAAATCAAAACTTTTTTTTCCTCACAAATAAATGTATTAAGACACTTAATAGCCAGCAGAACTGGATGCTTGAAGCCTTAAGGTGAAGAAAAGCAATGGATATTCCTCTTTGTGAAGACCTCCAACCCTTACTTTATAGTACTTGACACTTACAAGATTCTCTGAAATGTCAAAATATTATCTGTCAATTAAACAGTGTAAGTTCTACAAGCAGAAACTGCCTGAACATGATATGAGGCCTTTTGAACAGAAATCATCTGTTCATCATCTGTATGTGTAGTTCCAGTATGGTGACAGATCCAAATCCTCATATACTGTTGAAGCCAGCGAGCTGTAGCCCTGAAGGAGCAGGGAAAGAGCAGGACGCTTGTTTAGGCCTCTCAGGTGTTCCTTCCTTTCTTTCCTGGAGCTTCCATGCCATCTGCGGGGCCCGTGTGACACTGCACTCAGGAGCAGGCAATTCTGAGAAGACAGTGAAGAAATGCATCTGGTAGCTTAGCTTTGCCAAAAGCAGCACGCAGCTGATCAGAGATAAATTAAAAATCTGGGTTATACACAAGATTTTATGGGTTGGAAGGGCAGGGATGTTGTTTTCTGACACAGACATTACAAATGCTTACTAGGCCTTGTTGATGATCCTGTGCTCCAGCTTTGATTCACAAACATTATTGTGCTGCCTTGCACAGCCTGTGGTACATGAACCACTGGCCAGCCTCAGCCTTGAATCTCAGCTCTGAGCTGAGAAGGAACTGTCTGTGCTCTCTGGCTCCTACTGCCTATCTGAAGAGATGGATGCTGCCTCAATAGTAGCTGAGATCTTGCTTCAACTCTCCCAGGTTGGGAGGAAGGAACACCACAACTGCTGCTCTGTGCCTCAAAAACAGCTTACCCCGTTACTTAACAGTGCTGATCTCTGGAGATTTGACCTTTCCCCCCTGCATGTAAGACATATTCTCATGCATATTTACCCATACCAGCCTAAAGGCCTTAAAAAACTGAAAGGTTCTCAGAAAAATTTATTTCCATAAATTAAAAACACACACAAAAGAAACAGTAAAATTTTAGATTCACACAATATTGAACAGAAACAAAATGCCAAGAGCATGATGGAGGCTAATGGCACAAGTGTACAGATTCTCATTGAGCTATTTGTTAACTTGATAGCATCATACAGACTTTTAATCCACAATTACCATCCATATTCTAGAAAAGCACCTGGAACATAATATACCAAAGGCCCACCTGAAATAAAATACAATGAATAAGAACTGCTTGCAGGAAATCATATCCAGCAAGCACCAGAACTCAAATGTATGCAGACACAAGCCAGCCAGGCAAATGCTGTACCATACATTAAGGAGCCTTAGCTGCTCCAGTCATAGCATGATGAAAGTAACAATTGTTTTCTTCCTTTTTTTTTTTTTTTTTTGAAAGTGATCTTTCTATCTCTGACAATAAACAAATTTAGCAAAGAGCTGCCTGGCTCTGCATACCTTACTACTAAGAGACAGGACATGGCAAGCTTTGCAATCCTTCTCAAGCTGTTCTAGTCATCAGTCTGTGATGTACAATGTCTTTCCAGGGAGATACAAAAACATCCTCACTGGAGTGGGTTCCCTTCATGAAAATGCAAGTGTACATATCCTGCTAGGGATGTAGGCAAGACCCCAAAAGCTGAGTCCCCTACACTTTTCTTTCAATTATCTGTGACAGAAGCAGCTCAGAATGGCAAATGCCCAGCTTTTGCACAGTCATCACTCCCAGTGTACAAGCAGCAGCTACAAGTAACATGGCTGTTCCATGAGTGCTGTAAACAGGAACAGAGGTGGGAAAGGAAAAAACAAAAAAGTGCACAAGCAGGACAGACACCTGTATGCTGGAGGGGGGAAGAGATGCTTGGTCTCCACTAGCTTACATCATCATACAAACACTAAACCAAAAGAGAATAATGCTGTGTATTTGGGTTTCCACAAACTAAGGTCTGGGAGAAGCTAGACAACTGCATCATTTTGTAACTCCTCCAATGACTGTAAACCAAAGAGAAATGAGTATTTTATTTGCTCTGCTCTCTCTGCTGTAGCTTGTAGAAAAAAAGTCAAGAAATATTATTTCAATGCAATCAGAAACAAGAGAGAACAGGTAAGAAAATAAAAAAAACCCACCCTAAACAAAACCCAACATAACCCAAAGGAAAAGACTCAACACATTCCATGTTTTGAAGCACATTAGAGGTCTGAACTTTTCCTGGGCCCAAGTCTCTTTTCCCCCACCCCAATCTTTATTTCCTTGAAAGCCCCAGTAATGTTACAGCTTAATTGTGTCACAGCACTGGAAGCCTCCCATATTAAAAGAAGGTGAATGAATTCTCTGTAACAATCCCATTCTATAGCATAAATTCATAAAAATATATCTCTCACTCTTGCTACTACTTCCAACTAGTCAATAATTGGGCTAATAAGCCAGTATAGGGAAACTTTCAAACAGTTTTTAGGAGGCAGTAGACCTTTGTTTTTTAGGGATTTCTTTTTACAAAAATAAAAAGCATCAGTTAGAATGTTCTGCAACAGCCCAATAGGTTAACCAGAAAAATACTATGTCAATATGTTCAAAGTTTGTCTTGTTATTTTACCGTCAAACTCCAAACACTACTACTCTAAGTGTGCACTCCTCTCTTTTCTTCAGTCTTCCTGATTAAAGATAATTAGCCTTCAAAACAAGAATGTAAATTTTTACAAATCCCAGCACATAAGCTGGGAGCAAAAAAAATCCAGATTAGACTTCTTTCAAGATTCAGGCACACACAGTGTAAGAATCTTCTTCCATTTCTCTACTTTCAAAGCTCTGAAATTCAACAGATTGCTTGTTAACTTTTAGTTTTCTGTTTGGTCAGTAACAGTAACATGGTATTTGCAGTCCTGTATTTATTGGGACTTTATAAAAAATACCCACCCACTAGATATTTGCTCAATTTGAAGGTAAATAGAAACTCTATTATATGGGTAGGTAAATAAGAAAGTGCAAGTTCAAGTGACAACTGAAAGAAAGAACAGACTGATTAAATTTGAGCATCCCAGCAACAACAGCTTTGCCTGAATAACTTCTCTAGGCACTAAGGGACAGAAATTACCTGAACTGCAGCTAGCATTGGAATTATGCTTCAAGTTAAGTTTAGCAGAAGTTATGCCAGAAGGGAGCTCTCTTCCTTCCAAAGGTAGAGCTGAGAAATTGCCCAGTGCTGCATCAGATAATTACATATGGCCTTACATGATGAAAACAACGTCCACATACTTGGAGGTTCTTTGTACAACACTGGCTATTATGTACAACAGCGCTGTACAGAGAATATCTAATTATGAGATACAGGAATTGTAAATCTAAAAAGGTAAAAAACCCCTTCTTGTTGACATTAAAATCAAGTGAGTATGAATGGAATTAAAATAACTTTAAAACAAGTCTCTAAGATTTTGCTGGTGTTCTCTGCATGCAGCAGCTCAGCTCAGTTAAATAAGTATCTCTGCTTATGTATCCTGCAGCTTAACATCCTCATGGACCGATTATCTTTTCCTCTGGAGAAGAGGTTGGCATCAGCCAAGTAAGTAAAAAAATTTGCTATTTGGGAAAAAATAGTACTGGGTACCATTTTTCCTTAAAACCTTACCTTTTTTTGAGTTGAATCATGTTAAAAGAAACATATACAAAGTGCAAGTTATTTAAAGTCTAGTTACGTGGGGCTTCTGCTGCCTGGAGCCAGGAAGGGCAAAGAAACTTAGAAGGAACCTTCTAAGTTAACAGAAGGAAGAAACAATTGAATGCAAACCTAGACATCTACTTTTAATTATCAAAAGGTTAGTGGTATATCAAGAATGTGTTTGCTAGAATTTTTCTTTATCAAACACCATATCTTTTGTCAGCTTGTTAAAAATAGCCATTACAGTAACAACAGCAGACTCAAATGTGCAAATGATCTGGAGTACAGCGTTCTAGCATCACTGAAGGTGCACTACTTCCTCCTTTACACTCCTACTCTACCCCCAAAAAAGTATTTAAACATAATTAATTAAATATAAGCAGTAATTTCCAGAGGTTGAGAAAGAAAGGGTAAATTTCATGTGGCTGTGTTACACTCAAACAGGGACTTAAAAGAATCCCTCCAACAGCATTTAAAAAAAAGTAAAATAAAATAGCACCTTAAAGAGGGTCACAGCCAAAAACTGATTATCAGATGTTAAAACAGAGTGGTAGAGCAATGTATGAAGAAGTCAGTAGATTTCTCCCAAGAGGAAAATACTAAAGAAGCTGACTGGACCATTTCCAGCTAAGTGGCTCCCTCAGATGCTGGAGGCCTGCTCCTGCTCAACCTCCTCTGCAAAAAAGGCTTCAAGGTCCATTAGCTTCTGACTCAGAAGAACATCTAACTCTGCACTCTGCAGTGCAGCCCTTTTTGCTCGGGTGAAACTACCCACTGCTTTGATTTTGCCTCGTGTCTTCCTTTTCCGGGGAAGAGTAAAGTCCTGAAACTCTAGAATCCGCTTTCTCTTTTGCTGGCTGACAGAGATCAAGTGTCCATTTTTCTCCTTGGGCTCCTCAAAGATTGTTTCCAAGCTCCTGGTAAAGCAAGAACAGAACTCATGAATACTTCAGCAGCAGCCACCTTACACTGACAAAGAGACGGGGGGATTTCATAACCGAAAAAACCACACTTCTAACTTTTACATTTTTACAGCCCCTCCACACCTCTTTTAATGTTATCTACAGCTTACACCTCCTACAACACGCATTACTGCCAGCTAAGTTGTTATTGTTGCACAGACATTTGGGTAGAATCTCTTTGTATTTCAGTTCAAAAGCATCATTACAGATTCTTGATTTTACATAATAAATAGGTTTGAACATTTGATGATAGGCAATTATTGTTAGTATTTTAAAGAACATGTAATTCCCTTTGAATTTTGAAAAATAAGTACTGTACTTTGATGGAGACTGGAACTAATGGATAGATGAAAAAATATACAAATCCATACTTAACCAGCTGCAAATTCTTAGTTCATATTCTATTTCCCTTTTCCCCATCCAAATAGTAAAAGATACTATTTTCAAATTAACTTTCTCTAGCAATTTAAACTAGAATATATCTCCCTCTTAGCTTTCATACACCATTCATCTCCTCTTTGTCCCCCCCTAATTAATTTACATTTATCTTAAGTTTTCTTATTAGGAAGCAGAACCAACCTGGCAGGAGGAGGGGACTTATAGTTCTTGTTTGTGTAAATTTCTTCTAAACTAAATTCTTTCTTCTTAAGCCTGAAAAGTAACAACAAATCAATCAAGAAGGAAGAATTTCAAAACAATTTCTCTTCACAGCAAGCAGATTTATGAGAAACAAGTACTGTTTGCATTCTATGTCTAAATGCTAACTAATTATGCTTTAACTAATTGAGGACAAGGAGGAATGAAAAATGAGCTCATTGAGTACATAAATTTCATACAGTGTTTTTATAGGGTTGCCATCAAGACTTGCCCTTTCTGCAGAGGTCAATCTTCCTTCTAGCATTCTATGATGCTTTGAAATAATGATGCTCAAAAGAAGGGGAAATCCCCTTCACTTTTTTGTGAAAGCTAAGAAAAAGTCTTGCAGTTTAACAGATTAATACTTCATCTCTTGAGACTGATTTTAGTTATCGACAGTTACCGAGCTGATCTCTGAAGAAATGCATTCCTTTGTCAAAAGTGGTACTTGTGTTTAAGACAGAAGTCATACTAGATAAGGTGTGACTAATATGACCAGTATGACTGGAGGTCACACTAGATGACTGATTGGAAAACCTTATCAACATCTGGCATGGTGATTCTTCACACTTTCACTGAACTAATGCTTCCCTAAGATCATATACCCCAAACAAAATAAGAACTGTGAAGAACTCCAACATAATTAGCATCAACAGAATTTCCTAATAGATCACTTCATCTCACTGTGCACTGCAGGTTGACTGATTTTCACTTTATGTTAATCAATAAAAACTCCTTTCTTCTTTAGAAAAATGATTCTGTTGCAGCTTCCTTTTTCACATTTCGCCTAAACTCCAGTCAGCAGTTTTGATCCAGTTGATAGAGCTGTGTCAATAATTTCTAATAAAGGAAGTAAACATCAGATGTCACTCAACTTGAGCTGTATAAAATAGTGGTGGTAGGAGAAACATTTACTGAAATGATTATACTCATATGCTATGAGTCCATTTCAGAGATACTGCTCACCTTTTTGGTTTGGGTAGTCCCATTGGAGTAAGGTTAGGGTCTGGCTTAGGAACAGTTTTCCTGATTCGGATCTGTGAGACTTTCTTTGGCCTCTTTTCTGGCTCAGTCTTAAGAAAGAAAGAAGGAAAGGAAGAGTTAAAACGAAGTTAATTAAAACCACGCTAGTCAACAGAATTCCCTTTTATTCTGAATATACATTATCTATAGAATAAATATTCCTCTCTGGTTTTCTACCTTCCTTCTGCTTGAATCAAAGCAAGCAGCAGAACAGATTAGGACCTGCAGCCTGTTTTCTGTCCTTATCTTTAAAAGTTACTGGATAATATCCAGCAGCAGCAGCTTCAGCTTCTGGAGAACCAGGAGTCCGAGAGATCTAAAATATAAAATGAACTCACTTTTTTCAGTTCTGTGTCATCTTGGGATCTCAGACAGGCTGGAACAGAAGCATCTGCTTCATCAAGGGCATGGATCTGGAACTCAGATGCTGCAAGCCTGGGGGGAGATGGCAATGACTCTGGAAGTGCATGAGGCTTTGGTAACGGAACAGGGAATGAAGTTTCCAGACTGTAACAGAGGAAGAAGGGAACAAGTGTAGATTAATACCCAACTGATAATGCAACAGCATTCCATGCTCTCAGATGTTCCTAAATTGCAATATGGGCACAAAAAGCCAACACAGTTCACAGAAATTGCCCAAGTAAGTGAACTCTGGTACACACAGACAGCCAAAAACTGCAGCCCACACTGATACTGACACCAACTAAACTGTCAGAGTCTTTGAATGTGTCATTTTAAACCCACTCTTTTCCATTTCATACAGCTGAACAGTATACAGCTATATTTATCAACTACTGATAGAAAGGGATTAATCTTCCTTTTCTGCCAGCAAATTTCTTTGACACAACTATTAATCATTTTTGTTTACAGATAAACTTAAAATACAGCTTTGATACCTGCCACCCATACACTTGAAAAGAATAGAAGGAAGTTTCTGCACCCATCATCCAGTTGCTTAGGCAGAAAGGACTTACATCCAAGTAAGGAATCAAACTTCTGTAGTTTCACGTACTCATTTCATAAGTGGCACAACACGGTTGAAAGTAACAGAACTGTTCTGTGCAATGATCTATGTGGTGTTTGTATAATTGCTCCTCCACTCTTCTCCATTACATCACCCAGTCAGCTTACCCACTTCTTCCTCAGAAAGCTGTCCTGGGAGTGAACTGCCAAAAACTGAACGCCAAAATGACCTAAGCAATGGCTTTCTGAGAAAGCTTATGATCCCACTACTCAGAATAAATATCAACATCCAAGAAACTCACCATATCACATGGCCTGCAGTCTGTAGTGCTCCCATACTCTGTACAGGTAAGCGTGGTAACATGGCATAGCTGGTCAAAAGAGGAATGAAAAAAACAAAACAAGACAGAGAGGAATTAGGTCTACACTATAAAAAGGTTAAGGAAAAATTATTAGTATAAACTGGACTGTAAGATAAGATGCTCACATCAAGAATGAGAATGGAAGACTAAAATGATACAAAAGAAAGCCACATCTGCTGTTTAGGCCACTAAATTTCATAGTTAGGGAAACTGTCCTATTTTCATTTAAAAATGGTAGTAATGACAAAAGGAAATAAAGGTACAGAAAGAGAGTGAGACAGTAATATTGAAAATCCTAATTATTTCTACATAATTATTAAAGTCTGAAAATTGTAATTCTTTCTATGAAAATCTATATTCCTTATTCAAAAGCCCCAGATTTTAAAATTAAAGAAACAAAAAACCTTGAAGGATTTGGTTACTTAAGAAAAAAGTGCATATTGGCAACAGTAACTGGTGAAAGGAAGTACTTCCATAAAATTAACTCCCTGTTGTCTCTTAACTCCCACAGCCAGCAATACTCTTAATCGATTGGAATAACCAAAGGCTTTTCCATAAATTTGGTAATTACCAGAATTCTGCAGCATAAAGGTCAGCACAGCAGCTCTGAGTCCTTTGATATTGAGCTTTACTTTTGTGCCCATGCTATCAACAGCAGGAAATCACTTGGGACAGCTTTTACTACATTCAACAGCAAATCTTGTATTTGGTGTTGTCTCAAACCAACAGCGAAATGCACTTCATTGTTCTAAAGCAAAGATGTTACAGCCAGACTGGAATTCTACAAAAAAATGAAAACCAGCCGTGCTGGAAGCACAGGAAGTCCAACTATACATAAGGAGGTCAGAAATGCCCATTTCTTGTGTTTATCACTTATGTCAGAACTGTAACATTTTGTTTCAACATTCCAGTCACTAGTCCAATGTTACTGGAACCTGTATCAATAGTGCAGCAGAGCCCTCTGTGCTAGAGACAGAGCTTATTGTTTTATGCAATAATAATACAAAATTACAAAGGACGCTTGTAAAAAGACACTTCAGAAATTTTTAATTCAAATAAGCATTAATTAGAAAAAAGACTTCACTGGAAGAATGCTTTTATTATTGGCAATGGAAGTGACAGAAGATTGTTTTGAGGTAGGGCAACTACTTTAGTTCCTTGTTCTCCTGGTTATTAGGAACACTACTTGCAAATGAAATAATTTAAAGAGAACAAACCTTTTCCAGATGAAAATGACCTGCAGGGAACTTTTTGATTTTTCTGATTTTTAATTATCTTAAAACAGGCAAAGATTTCTGTAATAATGGGAGCTGCAAATGCTTTTATACTGCACCAAACATACCTCTTATATTTACATAACAAACATCTGAGTGGGGCAGATTTATATCTGCCTCATACACATAGTTGTAAAGTATTTTAGAGGAAAAAAAAACCAAACTGAGTTTTAGAGTATTTTAACTCTGGGTTATTTTTCACTTGAAGTGAAAAGGTTTGATTTGAATAGTCTCTCTTTGGGAAAAAGATCACTCATAGCAAAGCATGCAGTTTTCCAATTCCAAATTCATCAGGAATGAAATCCTGCTAACTGCATATGCTGTCCCAAGCTGCTGAGGAGCCTGCAGACTTAAGGATGTGGGAAAACCCAAAAGCTCTGATCTCCCAGTCCAAGGATAGCATGCCTCAGCAACACAAAACACTAAATTCACCTCATACACACAATTCAGCTTTAAAAAGATGTTTGTTTTGTTTTTAACAATGTGTTATTTTTAAGTTTAGTGCTCAAACTGTACTTTACTGGTATGATCACTTCCAGAGTATGGAATGAAATTGGAAGCAAGTCCCATAGAATGTGCTGCAAGTTGTCTATATGCCATATTCAACTTAATTCTTTTAGTGCAGACAGCTCCAGAATGGAGCAGTGCATTCATAAGCTCACTCACACCTTTGTCAGACATTAGAAGTTATACTAACAAGTGATAAACTTTTAGGTATGTTACCCATTTATACAAAGCAAAGTGCAGCATTTGTTATCTGGCAAGATTTTTGGTTACACTTATGTCTATCTGTGACATAGGCTAAATTCAACAGTTCTCTACAGACTGCCACATTAATCAAAACAATCAAATAGACTTTGCTACAGAGCTCATGAGCTCTCTGTCCAGGAGTCGCAAGGCGAAATCAGGGACTGAGCTGCCCGATGTTACTCAGGGATAAAGGGCAAAATCTTTGCTCGAGGGCATGCAAAAATCCTGTAACAGAGCTAGGAACTTCTTCTTCCGTTCTTTTTATTAGTAAAATAATCTTAAATGTTCATAGCAAAGTAAAATTAAAGATGCAAAGTAGATTTTGGTGATCTTCCCACTCATAATAAGATTGACACACAAAGAAAAATTCATTACCAATATTAACTGGAGCTACATTTGCTTGTGCCAACACCACATATGAAAAACAATAGCATGCATAAAGAAGTTTCAATTAGCATAGAATGGTCATGGAGTACAGCAAGGCATGTAACTGAATGACATCCCCCCACCCTTTACGATTCTTCCTAACCTGATATCGAGCATTTTACAGTGGTTCCAAGAGGTATTTATGGCTCAGACCTCTGAAAAAAACTTTCCTACCTCAGAAATCCAGTTCCTCTGCAGTCACTCAGAATAGAACTAATGAAGTAGCTCACCTTTTGCATTATATACTCTGATGATTGGTGTGTATATTTTGCAAGGGAGAAGAAAATAGAGTTAGCCATTCTGCTAAAACAGGACAGTATTAAAGAAGTGAAGGCAAATATATTTAAAATCAGCTAACAGACTGTTCTGTAAGAAAGGATCTTCCACGTTGAGTCATTCCTGGAGCAGAATGTGTAGATCTGGAACAGGGGAAACTGACCCTCCAATGCAAGCTGCAATTACCCTCTCCCTCCCAAAAAGGAGCAAGTATATACCATGTACATATTTAATCTCAGAAATAAGCTGATGGGTTTTACCTGTTCTCGATGCCCACACTTGGCTGCCACTTGCAGTGACTGGAATGGAGAGGAGTGATTTCGGAAGGACGGGCAGAAGGACCATGCTGACTCCATATGGACAACACCCTGCCCAGTGAGTATGGCAATGAGGAGACGAGGTCATCGGATACACACCTTGGATACCTGTCCCCTTTCAAACCCTGGGCAAACTGGGATATAAATAGTCTCTGGATGGTAGGAATATGACTGGTTAAATTCCTTTTTCTTGTCCAAATCCTGTAACATCCAGGGGAAGAAAGTGCTAACACTGTGTGAAGGCCAAGCGTGGAACAACCTCCTCTTCTTCCAACTACAGCGTTTCTTCCAGGGTCAGGATGAACAGCAACAGTCCTTGGGGTTGTTGTGGAGTGAGAGGAATGAAGCTCATTATTTACACTGGAATCTTCCTTGAAAGCTGTTGTATCTGAACAGCTCTGAGACAGGAGAAAAGACAAAGTCCACTTTGAAGCTGGTGCTGGCGTTTCTGTGAAAACTGGTCTGTGATGTACAGACTGCTGGGATGTAATCCCCCTGAGGTCTGTCACAGGACTGGAGTCCAATTTTATGTGAAAAGAAATTGGGAAAACGGAGGTGTCCAAGAAAGAGGGTGGAGGCTTGTGGCTTAAGTCTGAAGAAAGTGTTTTGGTCGTTTCTACAGGATAAAGTGCCAAAGGCTGAAAGCTGAACATCTTGGTGCACCAGCTGTCAGCCCAGCGTGAGTGTACGTTCCTGTCAATGCAAGAAAAGGCTTCCAAGAGATTTTTAGATCTACATTGGCTGTACCTGTCACCCACTGGAAGAGTTTCAGAAGAAAATGGCAGAGGTTCTAAGTTACGGCTGCTTTTGGCAGGGGCCAGGAGCTTGCTGGCCATTACAGACAACTTGCTCAACAATGCTGGTTCTTTGGTACATTTTCTAAATTTCAAGCTGTTCAACAAACTGCACCTCTTGGCCCTCTGCCTTGGCATATGCGCAAATCTCATGGCTGTTTCCTTTTCCACTGTTGGTGGTTTACATGGAAAGTACAAAGATTCCCGAAGTGTGTTTTCCTGTTTAGGGAATATTTCCAGGGGAATCTCAGAGAAAGGTGAACTTTTAATTTTTTTGATTTTTC
Source organism: Daphoenositta chrysoptera (assembly GCA_013397915.1). Lineage (NCBI taxonomy): Eukaryota > Metazoa > Chordata > Aves > Passeriformes > Daphoenositta > Daphoenositta chrysoptera. Next base: position 581,633 of record VZRO01000017.1, on the reverse strand, counting down.
TTACAGTTTTTAGCTGATACAATGTGGGAACTTTTTTGCATGTCCTTCCAGGCTGTATTTTTAATGGAAGAGGTCCTCTTAGTTTATTTGTAGTTCCTCTTTGTTTATTTGTAGTTCCAAAGGCACCGGGGATCCCATCATACCCTAAATTAAGGTTCAGGTTTTCCACTTCTGAATCCTGAGTCTTCAAAACCTGTGAACTAATAAAATCTGTGGTAATCTTTGGCCTTTTAACTTCTTGTAAAGTGCTACATAGTTTACTTTCACTGCCTCTGACAGCAAAAATCTCCTCTGAAGGGCCTCCAAACTTCGTATTTCTAGATGTCATCAACTCAGCTGAAGAGCTGCCTAGAAGTTCAGAACTGTGCAACATACTTGGTTGCAGTATGATTTTTACTTTCTCCTGATGTTCTAACTTTTGTTCTTGTTGTGTCTTGTCCAATTGAGGTACTTCCATCTTTCCATACTTCTTTTGTTTAAGTACTTGACATTCCTCTATTTGATCAAGTCTCTCTGAACCTAAAGCCTCATTTTCCTTGCAAACTGCATGAGTTGGTACTTTGTCCTGGCCTTCTGTTACCTCCTTTACATTATCTTTGCTTGGTGCATTTAATTGGTAAGGCACACACACTTCACTGCAAACCACACAGTTTGGGGATGGTTCTTTGCAACTGTCTGATAGTGTGCTCAGAGGTGGAGAAAATGTGGGCGTTGTATCATCCTGCAGTTCTGGGGCAGCCTCTGTGTCAGATACAGCTCCAGCCTGACAATCATGCACAGTTTCTGAAAATACACTGGTACTTGCTAAGTTTGGGAGGTTTGTATCATTTTTTCTTTCTTTTGAAAGATTATTCAGTTTGGATCCTGGGATTTCTTCCAAAACCCTTCCATAGTTCTCAGTCCTGAGAGGGACTATTTTGCTACCAGACTCTTTAGATTTTTCCAACAAGGCCCATGGACAATCTTTGGGCAACCTTCTTCTAGGGGCTGGCTTTTTTCCTATCTTCTGTTCTACACAGGTATTCTTAAACTTCTCTTCACCAGGAGGACTTTGTGGCGAGCTCATGTCCATGTCTTTCACAGGTGGCATGCAAAGCCCCTCACCTTTCAGACTTCCTTTGCTGTGGGCACAAACTCTTGAGCTTTTGGCACCATTCAGAGAGCCAGCTGCTGATTCATTCCCTGAAGACAGAACCTCAATATTGCTGGGTTTTTTCTTAACAGAAATTGTTACAGAAAGAATTTTTGTCATTGAAGTATCTTTGCTAAGTTTTTTGTCTGAAGATGAAATATCTCTTTGTGTATTCTCAGGTGACATACACAGCTTTTCTTTCTGAGGCAGAGAGATGTGAGAGTGCAGAGCTGACAGAGATTCTGAATCCACCCGAGTCTTATTAAAAGTTTCTTGTATGTCAAACCCTTTAGAATGGGATGCACGAATACTTTGATCATCAGTTTCTTGACCAGGCTCAAAAGTTAACTGTGGGCAAGAGTTATTTAAAATAGGATTTATATTCAGACTTTCTCTGGTTTCTGTAACTGGAAACATATTTATATTTCGTGGCTTATCTGTATTCTTAAACTTCTCCTCACTGGGAGGACTTTTTGGTGAGCTCACATCCGTGTCTTTCACAGGTGGCATGCAAAACTCCTCACCTTCCAGACTTCCTTTGCTGTGGGCACAAACTCCTGAGCTTTTGGCACCATTCAGAGAGCCAGCTGCTGATTCATTCCCTGAAGATGGAACCTCAATATTGCTGGATTTTTTCTTAACGGAAATTGTTACAGAAAGAATTTTTGTCATTGAAGTATCTTTGCTAAAAACTTCAGCCGAAGGTGAATCACAATTATCTCTTTGTGTATTCTCAGGTGACAGACATAGCTTTTCTTTCTGAGGCAGAGAGATGTGAGAGTTCAGAGCTGACAGAGATTCTGAATCCACCTGAGTCTCAATAGAAGATTCTTGGATGTCAAACTTTCCAAAATGAGATGGATCAATGCCCCTTTGAGCATCAGTTTCTTTACCAGGCTCAAAAGTTAACTGTGGGCAAGAGTTATTTAAGATAGGATTTATACTCAGACTTTCTCTGTTTTCTGTATCTGAAAGCACATTCCTATTTTCAGGCTTGTATGAAAGACTCTCATGAATTGATGAAATGGGCAAAACTTGGGCACTAACTGTATTTTCCTGGTTCTCCACCAACCACTTCATCTTTGGCAAAGACTGCTGCGTTTTGTTTCCTGCAAACACCAGCTCTGCTTTCTCTTTTGCACATTTGATAAAACGAGCATGCTGTGAGCAATGTGGTTTGTCATCAGAAAGGTTTTCTTCAAGAGTTCCTTTATTGTTTCTTTCACATCTGTTCTCATGTTCTTGTAGTCTGATTGTCTTCTCTTCAATTAGATCACTGATGGAGCCCATGTATGCTGAAGAATCTTCATTTTTCACACCAATTAAAGAGTCCAAACCCATTACATTCTCTTGTAGAGCTCCTTCAAACCTGGCTTCTCTTGCATATTTGTGGTCTAACTGAAGCAGGTCACCACCTGTTTTTAGCAGAATCTCTTCACTGTAATTAGGCCTAGTTTTGTCTCTTTCCAAAGAACCACCCATGTTTTTTAAGCCAGTGTTTGGTTGGTTGGTTAAACTTTCTAATTGTTGCTCACTGCCCAGCACTGGGCCATCAAATTCACTCTGACATGGATGAAACTGATTTCCCACTGGACTAAGAGTCTCTTCTGTTTGGCCAGCACGTTGTGTTGGAACGTTCACGTTGTCAAGTACCGGGCAAGGATCACAGGCTGAAGTGCTACACCCAGAGAGATCAGCTGTGAGCAATGGCATTTCTTCCTGCTCACAGGTGTCCAGTCCTCTCTTCCATGGGCCTAACAGAGAGTTGTAAAATCCAAAATTATGAGCACAGGTGTTTTTGTTCAAATATCTGACTAATAGCCGTTCACTAGTCTTATTTCTCTGATTGCCTTCAGGGGCGTTTGGGGAATCTAAAGCTCTTGTTTTATCAAATTCATCTGTCTGGGAAGCACACATGCCAATCTCTTCTTTTGCCTCATCTCTGTCACAAACAATTTCACTGCCCGTTACTTTACAAAGATCAAATTGTTCCACAACCTCCATATTCTTATTTGAAATCTCATCTCTTGCCAAGGTAGCAGTAGACTTCTCTGCCATATGTGCTGAGCAAAGCACTCCTGTGGGAATGTCATTTATCCCATGCAGAGCTCTACCTCTGTTGCCCCAGTCATTTTCACAAAGAAGAGATCCACATGCCAAAGGGGCATGTGCATCTGGAAAGATGATTGCCTCTTTACTGTTGTATTCTGATGAAGACTCTCCTTCCAAATTATCATTTTCTTCAGTCTTATCAACTTCAACACCAAAAGAATGACTGTTCAGGAAAACTTTTTCCACACGTGTACTGCCTGATACAATACAGGAAGTACTGGCAGCTGTACACTGGTTTTTTATACTCTGATTATTACAATTCCATTTGTGACAATGTTCGTTTTCTAAACCAGTGACCACTCTCTCCATATTTCCTGCAGAAGATTTTATGTTCATTTGGGATACTCTGCTTGCCATATTAGGGTTATCAAAAGTCCTGGAACTTACTGAACACTTGAATTTGTCTTTATGAAGCAAAACTTCAGCAACTTGTTCCTCTGTTGTTCCAGAAGCACCAGTTGATTCTTTTCCAGACAGATTATCCCAAGCCTTGTCCCTGCATGAAACTTCATTAGTAGTACAAGGAAGAGACTCGTTATAATGAGGTTCTCTTGATTTTTGTAAAACAGGAGGTAGAGTTATATTTAGTGTATAAAACAATTTCTTTTTGTTCCCAGTGGATAAGCTGTCACTACTATCAGCTTCTGCAGCTCCAACTAAACCACCAGACAACTCTTCTGATGTTGTATTGCTCTCAGATTCCTTTTCAAACAGTTGTGCCTTGGGTGAATCTTGTTCTAGCTTGGTACTAAGATCAAGACAGCTGTGGTTACTGAGAGGAGGAATTTTACTGGCAGTACTATAAAAGCACATATCTCTCTGCCCAGTTTCATGGGAAGCAACATTACCCATTTCCACCCACAAACGATTTTCTTGTATATCATCCTTGCACAGGTCACTGACAGAGAACTGCCACTGGTCCTTTTTCAACTTATCACCTTCTGATGGGAAGATTTTCAATTTTTCTTTTGACAACTCCTCAGGAGATGAAGCAACAGAACTAAAAACTGAAGAATGAAAGTGCTCAGAATTTGCAACCTCTTGAGCTTCAGGCCAGCTACAAATTTCAATGTTATTTCCCACAACATTTTTTCTCCGAACTTCAGCAACCTCTTTAGATTCAGAGCTATATGATTTTCCTATAGTGGCACTTAATTCCCTAGTATCAGTTTTTGCACTAGATAATTCTTCGTTCCTTACCACTGAGATCTGCTCTACTGGTACAGATGTGGAGGTCTGGTTTTCTACAAACCCAGTTCCATGATCACAAAGAGTGTGATGTTTGATGTCTTGGGGAAGGTAGTTCTGGGGGGTTTCATTGATAATTCCATGAGCTGCAGAACTGCTTTCTAGTGGCATATTTCCAAAGTCCAGATAACAGGTGCTTTTCAGAACCGGATGTAAAACTTCACAACTTTGTGTGGAGAGTGTTCTACAGCTTTCTACTGAGAACAACCCATGAGGTTCATTTTGTTTAGGTACAGGACCCTTAAAGAAGTCATAAGCTTCGTTTTCTTCATCCTGCTGACAAGTCTGGCAATTAGCAAATGATGGACTGAATTCATTAAGAGAACTTCGTCTGGGTAACTTTTCTTCTCTAATCTCCAAAACAGATACACCATTCCCCCCTGTTCTCAGTGGCATGGCAGTATGGGATTTTGACCCACTATAGTCACTTGTTTCTTGTGGATGATCTGTAGCTGCTTCAATGTCTGTGACTTTTAAAGGCTCTAAAAAATATAAGATGCTGGTTTCTGAAGCCCCAGCTCTGGCCATGACTGTGTCTACATCTGGGCATTGATTGCTCTCAGGTGGAAGACCTTTACTCACTCTGTCATTCCTACTAAATATCCTAATCCCATCAGCCTTCATACCTTGTACTTCTTCAGTGAGCTTTGGCAGAGTTTCAGCTGTCACCTGAACATTTGTTTGGTTTTCTTCTGCATAAGAAAAAAATAAAGCAAATCAGAACCATATGCTAAATTTAGAAGGCATTCAGCTTACTAAGTACCTTTTGGTGTTGTACACAACACTCCTTGCAGTGCTGGTTACCAAAATGTTCTTAAAAGTGAGAATTGATGCTAACAATTTTACTACAAGTCTTTAGAGAAAAAAACAAACTACTCCACCACAAAGCTAAGGCAACAAACAGTCCTTTTCACTACAGACATTCCCATGAGCAGCAGGCATTCCAAGTCCTGTGTATTTCAGATTCCTCTAATATCAAGCTAGGTGAATGCAGGTCCTGTAACTTAACACATAGGAAGCTATGGCCAACATAATAATAATTATTTGTAACATCAAAACTCAACATAGGTTGGGACTTGATCTGCTCCAGCCTAGAAATATGGCTGTGCATTGAGTGGCCATTTCCATTTCTTCTTCCTTGAAGAATATCTGTCAGTAACTCATCCATAGGAAAACAAGACGTATCTAATCTGCTCAAGCAATTTGGATTATTCATAAACTTTTGCTGTAAAATCACCAAGAAGGTGCTAATTAAAAAAATTACAGTTACTGTAGAGTATCTTCATACTCCAAACTTTACAGGGAGCATATTTACTCAGACTTCTGCAGATCTTTTCCCTATTTTCTAATAAGCACCAAGACTAGATGGCATTCATCAGCTAAATACAAGTTTAGGTAAAAATAGCAGGGAGGGAGGAATAAAATAATTACTAGAAGCAGGCAAAGTGACCAAAGTACTTGGAGCTAGAAGACTATGGAGGATCATAATGAAATTAATAATTAGTTTAGCTGTCGTCTTTCTTTGGATTCTGCACTTTTAATTTTATTTTTTAGAACACTCAAAAAAGAATGCATAATACTTTTCTATATGTATGCTATTACTGCTGTCATACACTCCCATCTTTGAAACAAAAGGAAATGCAAAACATCTGCTATTAACAGCCTCTTCTGCTTTGGAGTAGATAAGTATTTGAAACAAATAACTAAAACACATCTTCTACAGAAAAGGTCTTCAGGCAAGTACATATACTGCCAGGAGAAAGTAAAGCATTAAGTTTTGGTATGGTTATGGCTACACAGGGTAATAGCTTCTATCATAAAACAAAATAAAGGAGCCATCCCACAATCACTCATCCATCTTAAATCAACAATAAATAACTGGGAGAGAAGCAGGGGCTGAACAGTGATGTACAGCTAAAATAACTACCTGTGTTCCTCAGAGATCCTGCAATTTCAGTGCAACAGGTTCTCAAAGACTTTGCCTCTTGCTGGTTTAAGTGAGGGTTCTCCTGAAACAAGACAGTAATATCAGTGGAAATGGTTGGATTTTCTGAAGTGTGTCATGTCACAGGGACTGGTATCTGCTCATCTGAGTTAGTTCAGAATAAGAAATTCACTAAGAAACCTCCAGACTTATCAGCCTTGGCCAGAGGCAGCCTTGCATTGCAAGTGCTTCACACAAGCACTAAGGATGTATCCCCAAAACATCTGTATTTAGCAGCAACGAAGCTTGTGATGTGGCAGCTAAAATATAAGTAAAATGCAAATTGTTCAAAATCGAATTGAAAACAGTAATCCAGTCTCCAAGTCTAGCTCACACCCCCAAACCACTACCACTAGACTTCTGGGATGATGTGTGCATTTTCTGTCTCTATTAGAACTTGCGTTCTACTCCTTGCCTGACCTCAAAAACCACAAATCTAGGAAGAGATGAACTAGGTCTGCCAGCAAAAACACCAAACCATCATCCCACAACCAAACCACCTGCATTTAGAAATATGTGAAAATTCATCTTGGAAAAGTGAATGACTATAAAGAATTTAATAATTTTAATTTCACAAACTTTCAGATAAACAGATATCAAAATTTGTCATTAAACACAAAAATTATTTTAGCATTATGCAACACCCAGTAATTAAGGTAAAGCAGTCACCTGTGCACATTGTTCTGTTACATATCTGCCTTATGCCATTCCAACAGTATTTAAGAAAGTGAAAACCTTGATATTTCAAAATGCTGCTGGTCTGCTGCTGAAAATCTGGATACTGACACACACACCCTGGATGTGTCCAAGGCCAGGCTGGACAGGGCTCTGAGCAACCTAGCCTAGTGGAATGGCATGGGCATGGGGGTTGAAACAGGATGATCTTCAAGGTCCTCTTCCAACCCAAACCATTATATGATTCTATACTAAAAGACACAAAAAAGAACCAGGAAACCCACAGCCAAACCCAGTGCCTAGTGACTCTAACCCTAAATTCAAATTATCATGTAGGGATTCATTTCTGCATTCACTTACTTGTTCTGACCAACTTTCCCCCAGAGTTAAAGGACAACATTCAGCATGACAGTCCTCAGCACCTTGTGCCTCTTCATCTTCTTTCTGGTATCCATCACTAGAACAGTCTCGTTTCCTAAAGTGTCTTTTTCTGGTTTTTGCATCCTCTTCAAGGTCTCCAGCCTGTAGTGATTCTTCAGGAAAGGATTCTGCTGGCCTGTGAGAAATCACCTCGAGCATATCACCCAAATCCTGTGTCTTCTGGCAAAAATTTCCTACTGCAGAAGTCCATGGCCCATCCCTGTGTGCTAGCACGGGTACCGGCCCATCGGTCTGTGCATCCAATCCAAGGCTGGGCCCCGGCACTGCCATGAGCTCCCTGGAGATGCTCTCCTGCAGTCCAGTGTACAACTCCTCTATTACAGCAGAATCAAGGAGAGACTCCACCCCAGACGAGAGCATCAGGGCTGTTGAAGATCAGCTGTCCTGAGCTTTTCAGTTTATGCTAAAAATAAAAGCAATGTTAAATCAACGTACATAGGATTAATCATAGAAAATCCTGAGCTGGAAGGGACTCTCAAGGATCACTGAAATCCAACTCCTGGACTAAATGAAAAGGAAAAGCTTAATTCCTCAAGATTCAAGTATATATGTTTAAGGAAGATACTATCAAATATGTCTTTAAGAAAGGAGCTGAGAAGCATTTGAGTATCTAAGGAAATGCTACATGAACTAAAGAAGAGAATAGAGACAAATAAATATTCCCAAGCCTCATTTTCACATTCAAGCATCTCCCTACAGATTTAACCACATCTTCTGAAAAACCTGAGAGGAGGTTATAAAGCAAATCACCGGGGCTTGTATTAGACATCCTACTCCTTCACTAAAACTAAAGCATCGTTTTATTTCCTGGAGATTTTCATGAGTTTCTAGTCCTTGGAAAAAAGCCCCAACTTTTCTTCACGTTCTTTGCCTCAAACAAACCCTTCCTAAGCCATCAGACCGTGCCTCTCGTGAGCCCCCGACACGCTGTACAGAGGATGCCTCGCACCAGGACACAGCCCCGGTCCCGGATCCTCCGCAGCCCCGAACCGACCGCGCCGGGGCGCGGAGCTGCTCCGTGCGCACGGCAGAGGAGCTCCGGCTCCCGTCGGCACCGGGAGAACCCCGGCGTGGAAACGCCGCCGTCACACCGCTCCGGAGGGCTCACGGACTGGAAGGGCCAAGCCAGGGCTTTACAGGAGCATCAGCGACTCAGGTCACCGAAACACGGGCTGAGCAGCCGAGCGCTGGTCTCTCTCCGTGAGCAAGAGCAGCCCGTACAGAACAGGTGGAACTCGGGCCGGCCGCCTGGGAGCCCGCGGGGCCGCTCGTCCCGGGGACCATCGCCCTCCGGCAGCGCTGCCCGAGCCCGGCCGCGGCAGCACCGGGGCGACCCTTTGTTCCCCGCGCCGCACCAGCGCCGACGGACTCGGCCCCGAGCCCCGCTCCTTCTCCGCGGCAGCGCACCGGAGACCGCCGCTCTCGGTAATTATACAGCTG
>VZRO01000017.1:479505-572260 GCA_013397915.1 Daphoenositta chrysoptera | reverse complement strand
CCCGCGCTCGGACTCTCCGCGGGCAGGGCAGGGCAGGGGCTGCTCTCTGCTCTGCCCCGGCACGGCCGGCCCCGGCCGCGCTGCCCGGGGCTGCCTCGGTCCGCGGCGGCTGTGAGCGGCACGAAGCGCTCAGGCGTCCGAGCTCCCTCCGCACCCGGCCCGCGCCGTTCCCCCCGGTGTCCTTCCCCCGGGGCTCTGGCGTGAGCCGCCGCGCTGCTCGCTCTGCGCTCCTGCTCCCCGTGCGGGTAAGGATCCTGCGGGGCCCCCTGAGCCAGACCGCCCCTCGCCGCTGTTCGGGCAGGAGCTCGGGGGTCTCGCTGGGCTTCTCTTTCCTTTATAAGCGAGCAGCCGAATGAACGCCGCGGTTCCATAGCGGGTTAATGACTGTAGGCACGGCAGCGGGACTGTAGCTGCTCGGGTTTGTTTGCTCTCCGCTCCGGCCCTGCTCCTTGTGGCGTTGCCGGCGCGGCTCTGCTGGCTCGCAGCACCAAGCGGCGCTTCTGTCCAGACTCGCATCAGTTCCAAGTTACAGAGTTTATTTTAACAAATTTTGCATGTACGGATATTTTTCCCACCACGACTCTGTAGCTCGGTAAGTGACTTTCTGCCAAGCACATCTGCAAGCTCAACCCTGTAACCTATTGGAAAAGCACACTTTTGGATTCCTCTCTCCTGTGCCTGTACCTGTAGCTGCCCCTCACTCCCCTCTGCTGGGCGCAGCTCTGCCGCGCTGTGGTGAAATCGGCTGGGACAACGTGCTGTATTTACGCGCAGAGCATAGAGAATCGTTTTGAACTGACAAGAGATCTGTGTTTCCTTTCATTTCTGTGTTAGATATGCAAGATGCCTTCAACCGTCTTGGCTCGAAGCGGCTGAGAAGAACTAGAGCTAAAGATGAGAACTAACAAGGTGTACAAGCTCGTCATACATAAGAAGGGGTTTGGAGGCAGTGGTCAGTATCTCCTAGTTCGTAACAGTGAGACCTCCACTCACTTAATTGAAAGCAATTGTTTTATCGATCTTTTTAACAAAAGAGTGAAGATGGAACTTTGATGTAACAAGCAGTATTGCCAGCCAGAGTTTGGAAAGCTCTTTCTAATAGGATACAGCAAAATAAATGAAAGTTTATTGGAAGAGAGCAAGATTGCATCTAAAAATAAAATTGCTTTATTTTTATTTCCTCACCTTTTGTTGCAACACTTTTAATCTGGTGTTTCAGTTGCCCTAATGAGTGACATATATGTCAGTGACTTTTGACTGCACACTGATGTGTTTCTGAGTACTAATAACAGTGCCACTGATTTGATTGCTCCCTACTTCTAGGCTTACAGCATGTTGATAAACCTTGTCGAGATTCTATAGCTGTCTACTTTCCTGCTGGTGTTTGTTGTATGAAAAGTACAGAAGATGTTTCTGGTTGCCTAAATAAGGCACAATCTTTTGCTGAACACTTCTTTCGTGAAAGTTCTGTTATTTGAATTGTTTGTGCCTGCAAGAGTGGCTGATCTGAAGTGGCTGAGTAGGTATCCTGTCATGTGGTGAATGGAAAGCATTTTGCTGATGTGTTCATCTTGGTTTGGTGTATTTATGCATACTGAGCTATTGTATGCAAAGGTACAGGTGTCTGTGTTTAGTACGTATCTGTTCACTGCCCTCATTCGTTTATGTCTTACAGATGATGAACTGGTGGTGAATCCTAAAGTATTTCTTCAAATCAAGCTGGGAGATGTTGTGGAAATTGCACATCCCAATGATGAATACAGGTGAATTCTCTTTGCTTATATCTGTCAGGTTGGAGCACTGAAAGAATCTGTTTGTGTGTAGTGGTTTCTAGAGTGAGAGGCTCTTAGGGCTGATATAACTTTGCTTCAGGATGCTGCCATTATTTTTTTCTGCCTGAAGAGAAGTAAAGAGGTTAACTTGAGCAAGAGTGCTTCCCTAAAATTTGTGGAATTCTTTGTGTTTAGTGTTAGTTTGCTGATCTTCCATAGGCCAAGTAGCACCTGAATCTAGAGGCTACAATGTCTGTATCCTCTTCCTACATCTGCTGTTACCTAAGGATTAATCTTCCATCCTACAGTAGGCAAAATTAAAATTTTGTGGCCTTGTTATATGAACCTGTTCATCCTGCAGCCTGTATCTGAAAAGCAGCAGTACACTTGTGTGAGGCTCTGAGAAGTTCTTGTGTGACCTAATTTCCCATTTGTAGTATCTTTACCTCAAGGGTACCTTATAAAGAGTGTAAGGAACAAGACAGAGTGACAGGTGGAGAGGATGGTATTTGAAGCTTTCTAGAAAATATTAATGTTTCTCTTTAGCTTATCCTGTGGTCCATGTTACTAAGTAGTTTTGAGTGTGTGATTTACCAGAGAGACTGTTAGTATCTCAACTTGTCTGCCTTTTTTCTCTTCTCCATGCTAGTCCCCTGCTTCTACAAGTGAAGTCGCTTAAGGAAGATTTGCAGAAAGGTAAACCTCTAGACTTAAGCACAGTAAAATCATAGGAAGGGTTACATAACTGGGCTGTACCTGTGGTTGGCTGATGTGTGTATTTTAATTTCATAAGAAAATCAATGCTTTGTCTATTTAGCAAAGGAAGGATTAGAATTTTAACAGAAAATGAGCAGTTAATTCTAAATCTGCTTTTGTTTGAGTAATGTGAGGTATGGTTTAAACAAACTTGGCTTTTTAGCCCAAAATTTGTGTTTCATGACAGTCTCAGTGTGTTGATTTTGTACCTGTAAACCCCTTGAAACCTACTGGGGACATTCACTTCTCTGCTGTCCTTTTTCATTCTTGTGGCAGAAACGATAAGTGTGGATCAGACCGTTGCACAAGTGTTCCGCCTGCGGCCGTACCAGGATGTCCATGTCAATGTTGTTGACCCAAAGGTGTGTGGTTTTACCACTTTTTTCCATCCGTTGCATCACTTGACTCAAGAGTCCTGTGACTTTCCATCTACAGTAGTCTGGGGAAAAAAAAGACATTTATTTTTTATTGAAAGATATTTAGTCTTCTTCCCTAACAAAATGAGCCTTAGACTTTTGAATTATTTCTTGGTTTGTTATGTATCTCTTCTCTCCCTACCATGTGTGCTCTCTTTTTGAACTCTACGATCCAGCTTCAACAGAGCTTGGTAGAAATGTAGACATTTCATATATCTTTAAATCTCAGAAGTTAATGAGAACCAGGCAGAGTAAAGAGAAACAGAAAGAGTCCTAGTCAAAAGAAGAGCCATGGCCTGGATTTGCATTATTTGGTACCACAGAGCCTCTTACAGAGGCTGTAACATTTCCTGTAATTGTCCCAACTATTTAAAGAGCTGCAGTCAGAACTTACATTCTGCACAAGACAAAAATCTACAGGAAATGAGGCTTCCTTAATGCCTTGAACAATTGCAGCAATTTATTTTATTTGGGCTTCCAATCTGCACTGGTATTTGTAGAACAGATTTAGTCCTCGGGCTTTTTCTGGTCACATTGTGCAATGTTTTGCAGCTCACAGTGGTTGAATCTACAGTAGTCTTTTGGTATTTATTTGTATGGGCTTCCCTTTTATCTTGCAATTTTAGGGATATTGACTTGCTTTTGAATGGCCCTTCTTGTAACGTTGGTTATTAAATGAACAGGTTGGTGGGCCCTACTTAGAAACAACCTGTAAAATCTAAGCACTGTTTTCCATCCATTTCCCAGGAGGTGACCTTGGACTTGGTGGAGCTGACATTTAAGGATCAGTATATTGGGCGTGGGGATATGTGGCGACTGAAGAAGAGTTTGGTAAGGCCCCTGCTGCCCTTGTGCAGAGTGCAGGTGATACACCTTTTATTTTGCTTGCTGTGAAAAAAAATAAGTGCTTTACAAAATGCAGAAAACCGAAGACAAAGACAATGTCAGCAGCTCCTGAGGATCTTGTGCTGTGAGTGGCACATCAGAGTTGGAGAAATGGATGTAAATGTGTTGTAGAAAAACAAATCCCATCATTTCCTACTCCACTGCTGTAATGTTGATTACTGCTTTGGGCATTGAAAATGCTGTTCAAAGTTTTTTTGCTTATGTTCTGAATTTTAATGATTTACTATATTTGGAAGGAATTGAATCCAAATGTTTTTCAAGTAGAAGTAATCTGAAGTGTCCCCTCCCTGAGAGTACCACTTAATAAGCAGCTATTAGAATATTTTCTGCCTGCATCTCAGAAGTGCAGTCTTTGGCTCCTCTAAGTGCAGTGAATTAGGAAAATTAGAGTTAGAGTTTATATGTGTTAAAAGTGATTTTCTGTTGTCTACTACAGAGGTTGTGTAGGCTGAGCTTTTAGTAGTAACTACACTGAATGGATTTTGTGACTTGTAAAAATCTCGTGTTTGAGTGCAAGCAGTTTTTTTGTACGTTGTTCTACTCTGATCCTGCTCTTCTGACACATGTAACTCTTCTTTCCTAGGTCAGCACGTGTGCATATGTCACCCAGAAAGTTGAATTTGCAGGTATCAGGTCAGTGCCTCCTCTGTCGGCTTACTGTTACTTATTGCTTTAGCTTCATGAGTTCTAAGTATCCAAGTGGAGACTCTTCTCTGAAAAATCCTTCATGTTTCATTGTTCTCTTACTCATCTACAGATCTCTCTGCACCATGGGGTGGGGAAAGGCTTCTATCTGATTTGGGGTGAAAGAAACTAATAGTAGGGCAGCCATCTACACTCGTGGCCTCTGATGAAGGCCAAATAATTTCCTTTTTATGTCTTAGAATATATACCCCCTTCCCAAGCTGTAGTAATAGTTCAGAGGGGGCTACTTCAGTTTCTGTTGGGGTGACACAGGGACAAGGAAATGTGCAGATGCAGAGGGAAGTGGCTGTTTGACATCTTTTGGGTTAAAGATCACATTTTAACCAAATAAGTCATCCTTCAGTGCAGATTTTGGTACATTTCTTATTTGCTCAAGTACTGATTCTCCAGTCTTCCTGTTCAAATATTCTGCACTTCTTTTCTTCCAGGGCCCAGGCAGGTGAACTGTGGGTAAAGAGTGAGAAAGTCACTTGTGGATACATCAGTGAGGACACCCGGGTAAGAGTTCAGGAAACGGGGAAGGCAGTTTTTCCCTTACTTTGCTTGCCAGGTTTTTTGTAGTTCTATCTTGCCTGCAGATTTGTATGGATCACTGGAATTGGCTGTATTGTAAGGTGAAGAATGGCAATAAGTTCAGGACAATTAATCGTTATTAAACTTGAGCTCTGCTGTGCTGGCAGCACTAGGAATGACTTGTTAGAGGGGAAATGCCAACTCGTTAGAGGGGAAATTCCCTGTGATGCAAGGGCTGGAGTTTATAAGTTGCTGTGTTGTTAACCTCTTCATTTGGGCCTTTTAATGAATGTACTTTGTTTTAAATAAGGTCTTTCATTCCTTTGCAGGTGGTTTTCCGCTCCACTTCTGCCATGGTTTATATTTTTATCCAGATGAGCTGTGAAATGTGGGATTTTGATATTTATGGTACGTAGGTAATGAACCTGCCTGTGAATGTGGATGGTAGCAGCTATCCTTTCTGCCCCTGCTAGAAAACTGCCACTGCTGTTTATTTCTGCCACTACTAGCAAACTAAAATCTCCTGCCTTTGCCCTAAGCAGTGCTCCAAGGTCTGCTATGGTGTTGCCATAGGTCCTTACTTGCAGTTCCACCCATTTCTGTCCCTGGCTGTGCTACCATTTTCCTGTCCCTGTAGAACCTGGGTATCATTATCTCAGTGATGAAATCACTGTGAGCATTGGAAAGGTTTCCTATAGATATGAACATGTTGGGTGATGAGGGCAGGTGCAAGTTTGTGAACCCTGAAGCCAGAAATGTATGGAAATCCTATGCAAAGAGGACCTTGATGTTTTAGATTTCTCTTGACATTGGCTTACTGAGGAAGTAGAACCTACCTTAGCCCAGGCAGAAGTCGGTAACTTCAGCTGGAAGTATTACAACTTTATGCATTAAGAATGAGTCACTTCTCTGTGTCATCCTTTTTTTTTTTCCTGGCTTAATTCTTTAGCAAACCTCTTGCCACTTCCTTTGACCATGTGTTTAGGCATATGGAACTGGGCAACTGTTCAAAACAGAGCAGGGGATCAGTTGTGCATTCTATGCCTAAAAGACAGTGCAGATGCTTTCCCAGCATGCTGCAAATGTGTTGGAAAAATGAATTAAAGGTCAGATCCTTCTGGCAATAAGAGTCATGTTTACATCCTCTGAAAAAGTGATGCTTTTTAATCTTTTTATCATGTTATTTTAGTGATACTGCCTTTTATTATGCACACTGCTGCTCTAATTTTAATAAATATAATTGTCATAGAATCTTAGGGTTAGATATGCCCCACAGTTGAAATAACTATTGTTATCTGATGCTTTGGAGATTTTTATTTTGCAGGGGATCTATACTTTGAGAAAGCTGTGAATGGTTTCCTTGCTGACCTCTTCACAAAATGGAAGGTAAATTGTTGATTAAGTTCAGTTTTAATTTTTTATTTCTCTGGAATTGTTAGGGGCATCTCTCTGAACAGTAACACATCAGAATATCAAATTGCTGGAGGTATAAACAAATTGTGTCAACTGTCTATTTTCTTAACAAAAATATTGGCAACTACACAGAAGAGCTTCTTTAGAAACTAGTGGAGAGTGTTCCTGGTAAATATGATATAGCCAAGCATCACAGAATCTGTAGGACAGACCATTTTGTTATTTCAGAGAGGCAGATGGAGCACTAATGCAGATTCATTAATGCAACAGTCTAGTTTTTAGTGTTAGTAACCTTTGTTTCTGGGTGTGAGGGAAGAGAGGGTGTTACTATATGTGTACATACACAGTCTTCTACAGAATGTGACTTTTAAGATTTTCTTTTTGCATTCATTTTCCCTGGACAGGAGAAGAATTGCAGCCATGAAGTGACAGTGGTTCTATTTTCAAGAACATTTTATGAAGCAAAATCTATAGGTATGCAAATTCTCTATTTTCATGTTTCCATTTTTAAACCTATGTCCTCTCTTGAAAGCTGGTCACAGGCTGACAGGGACTTTTTCTCTTTATTTAGTTGCCATGTTCAAAGTATTCTCTATCAAACAGTAGGTACACAGTGATTATTATGAAAGTACTGCAGTGAAAACCTTACATAGAAGAATGTCACAAATTTTCCTCATCATACTCAAGCTGTCATATTGGTTTAAAAGCAGTTTTTATATTGTGTAGAAGGTCTGATATTTCTCCAATTATTTTGGTTTTTGTTTGTTTGGTAGGGGCTTTTCTGGTTTTTTTGTTTGTTTATTTTTAATGGAAATAATAGCTTCTTGCTGGAAAAGATGAGTCATTTCTATACAAGAGCATGGGATAAGATGTGCTTTTCCTTCCATTTCAGATGAGTTTCCTGAAACACATCGTGCATCAATTCGGCAGGATCATGAGGGAAGATTTTATGAAGATTTTTACAAGTATGTTTTCCTCCCAGTTCTTTTCACCTCTTGTCCCACAGTGTATGTGCAACCTGATGCACCCTTTTGTGCATTTCCTAATAGTTTGTTAATCCCTTCTCATTTCCCCTCATGAATTCCTTTCACAGGCCTCACTAGGTTGTCTTTTTTCTAGAGTTGTAGTTCAGAATGAGAGGCGGGAAGAGTGGACCTCATTGCTTGTGACCATTAAAAAGCTTTTCATCCAGTATCCTGTGTTGGTACGACTCGAGCAAGCAGGTACAAGAATCCTCCTTTCACTGCTTTTATCCTTTGCTCTCTTTTTTTTGGGTTTTTTTTTTTCTTTTTTGGCGTGTCAATAAGCTATCCAGTTTCAGTTGGAGTCTGGTGTTGTGCCTCATAGTGCTCTCCTGGCTGGGCAATTTGCCTGGGTCTTTCTGTGAAACTTTATAATATCAATTTTGCCTGTAATTTTTAAACTAGTAGTATCCGGTACAGATGTATTTTTCTGTGCTTTTTTTTTATTATACAAAGATAGTCTGTACAGGAATGATGATTTTTTTTTTCCCCCCTTCTGAATACTTTTCCAGAGGGCTTTCCTCCAGGTTACAATTCTACCTCTGCACAAGGGAACTACCTGGAGGCTATAAATCTTTCATTCAATGGTAAGTTATGAGCAATGGATAAAAATACACAGGTAAATAACCACTAAAGCAGCTGCCAATAAATGGGTGTGGACTTCTGTTACTTTTTCCTTAACACTCTTAAAAGGAGGTGAATATTAGGTGGTCACCTGCCTTGCTCTGAAAATAAACACCCAGGGTCTTCTGACAGTGTCCCTGCATTGTCTCTGGCAGTGTTTGACAAGCACTACATCAACCGGAACTTCGACCGCACCGGGCAGATGTCGGTGGTGATCACCCCCGGCGTGGGGGTGTTTGAGGTGGATCGGCTCCTCATGATCCTCACCAAGCAGAGGATGATTGACAACGGTAAATAACTCTGCCTGCTGTCTCTCTGAAGGCAACCACAGCTTTGCAAAAGATCTAGCTTTTTCTGGCTGTGAAAAGGTATCTATGGTAACTCGTGTGCTCTGGGAAGAGGGGTTACAGCTGGAAGACTTGTGTCTGCACGTTGTATTGAAATGGGCAGATTTTCAGAGTACTTACAGGCATTTAATTTCTTTTGTTTGTGGTAGAGAACTTCACCTGTCCATGCAAACCTTTCCCATGAAGGATAATCTTGCATGAGTTGCCCTAGTTTAGGAAAAACATTTCTTATATCCCCACAGGTACTGTTGGTTTGTAACCATACCACGGGTCCATTGACTACCATTTTCAGTATTACTTCCTTTTTAAATATGATGTGCATACAAATTGGGTCTTCAATTCAAATTGATGGTCTGTTTTGTCTTAGCCTATCAGTCCTGCTTGGTCAATAGCTGAACTCTACTGTTGTCTGTTTACAGGAATAGGTGTGGATTTGGTATGCATGGGAGAGCAACCCTTGCATGCTGTACCACTCTTTAAGGTAAGGCTGCTTTTCCCTTCTCTCTGTTACTACTACAAACGTTACTCATTTTGTCACTGGCTGGATACAATTAGTTGCTTCTGAATTACTCTTACAGCTCCATAATCGCTGTGGCCCTGGTGACTCACGAATGGGTGATGACTACAATATTCCACACTGGATAAATCATAGGTAGGTGAATTCTGTCAGCCTTTGCTAAACACTTCTGCTTTGCTTTCCTCCTCATAATCTCTTGAATTCTCTTTCTTCTTTTCACTGTTTATTTTCTCTGCTTTCCTCATGAAGCGAAGGAAATACCACATTACTCTTGCAGAACTCTGGGCATTAATGCAACATAACAGAAATGACAGGGTTTTGAAACAGCTGGTGTGAATCACTACAGTTGTGTAAATCAGAGTTGTGTAAATGGCACAGTGGAAGTGGAAGTCTTTCTGTAGAAAGAAAATGAACTGTGCAATGCAGGTGTTAAGCATATGAAGAACTGTCTAGACTGAGACTGTACAAGTATCAAAGCCCTGTCTTTAGGCAAAGAGTAGCTTCTCTCAACCCTCAGTGTTTTCTCTATGTTGTTTCCTGCACAGAAAGGTAAAGCATTTTCTCCATCCAATAGCTGACTCAGCTTCCTGGTCGGTTTACTGTGTAGCAAACCAACTGTGTTGAGTTCTTAGAACACCTTAAAGCCACCGTGTTTTTTCTTTCAGTTTCTACACATCCAAAAGCCAACTCCTGTGTAACAGCTTCACTCCACGGATCAAGCTGGCAGGAAGGAAGGTGGGTATCTTTCTGATTTATATTTTCTTATTCGTGTCTCAGTTTGAGACAAGTTTAGGGGGAAATGCTCTGGCAGGAATGTCTCCTCCCCAGAAGACAGGTTTTAGCACTCCCTCCCCCACCAATACAAAAGGCATTTCTTGAATGAAAGTGAAAAAACCTATTTATTTAACAAGCAGAGTGCTGGCAGGGCACAGGAAAGAAAAAAAAAAGCTGCAAGGTTTGTTGTAGGGATTGTGAATGATGGACTAGTTTGTAGGTCTTCCCTTTCTAGGATAAAATTGGGTGAGAAATGTTTTAGCCACCATAAAAATTAGAGTTTCATTCTGTAACAAAGAACTCTATGGAGAGGAAGAAAGGTGTTGAGCATTGTGTTTTTCACACAGGTTTGTGACCAAGTATCAGTATTTCATATTTCTGAAGTTGTCTGGCTGCCTCACTGAGTCAGCGGGCTAAACTTTGTCTGCTTGATCACACTGGGAATGTTTCCTTAAAACATGCTGACTGTTTCCCTTCCCTCTGTCTTTTGTCTTACTCTCTGTTTTTTTCTTTCTTGTTTGTTTTTTTGGTCACTTCACACTTCCTTTGTTGGATCCTCCAGCCACTGATGGAGAAAGCAAAAAATAATCGTGATGCCTGTAAGTAATTCTGTTCTGGAATGATCTGTCCCACTGACTCCCAAACTGACAAACAGCTGTAGTAAGACAATGACACTTCAGCACAAGGAAGGGACAATTGTTACAGAAAACCATCAAACCCACATTTGAGTATTTCCTGTATTTGTTACTTGGAATGGTAATGTGCATGTACCAGTTGACTTCTTGGCAATTACTCATTTAGTGTTTAGAATATATGGGGGAAAGACATTATGGCCTCAGCAAGCCTAATTCAGATGCACCAGCTTTGATAATTGAGCTGCTCCAGCTGCTCTGCTCATGACACTTTGGGATTTCTTCTGGAATAGATACTTTCTTTTGGGGTGAGAGGTGGATACTCTGACTTGCAGATCTTGAACATTCTTGAAAGAGGTTCCAGTGCTGTATGATTTTTATTTCAGCATTAGGAGCTCCAAAGGATGCTGAGAATGCCTTGCCTATCCAGGTAGATTATGATGGCTACGATGCCCAAGTGTTCCGACTGCCAGGCCCATCCAGAGCCCAGCGCTGCACCACTTTCAGGTGAGGGGCTTGTGAGTGCACTGCTTCTAGAGTAGCCATGTTGGGTGTGCTTGATACATAAAATACTTGGAGAAATACAAGGAGAATTGATCTCCACATGCTCACAGTTGAACAAAAAGCTTCTTCTGTACCTGATCTTCATGACTGGTTGTCTGGTGTTTTACATCTAAAATAGTGTGTGGGGTCTAGGAAAATACATAAATATATTTTTTCCTTAAATCTTTGATTTTGTTTGAAGTGGAATAAAGCTAGTCTCCCTAGCAGATTTTGCAAGGGGGTTAAGAAAGTATTTGCACTGTAGACTTGCACAGAGTTGTAGAAAAAGATGGTTTGATGCACTGCTTAGTAACTGGTGAACAGAGCGGTGAGGAATCCTCTCTGAATATGATGCCTGTCTGAATGAGAGAAGCAGAAAAGCTGAGTGCAGGTTCTCAACTATTTCATGTCCTTTTGTCTGAGGAGAAAGGCTGATTATTCTCAGGTCCTGACCAAATTAATTGAATAAACTATAAATTTCAGTGCTTTTTCAGTAATAGGGGTTGACAAGCTTGTTTTGAAGTACTTTTTTTACTTTGCTTCTTTCAGTAGTATTACCTAACTCTGAGCATGTGGACTCACTTGTTTATATGTTAATATGAGCAGCCTGTAGGAACCCACGCTGAAAGATGCCAGCACAATTTAAATAGTTCATAATTCCAAGTAGTTTCCCTATGGCTGCATGTTCCTGGTGCTGTAGGCTGAGGTCTGGTATCTTCTAGGCCACATCTCTAGCAGGCTGGTGTGGTGTCTGTAGGATTGCACAGGGAGTCGAGCAGGCCATTTCACAGCCCTTGTGCTGGAAGCATTGCAGTGTTCTTGTTGTGTTGTGTGATGCACAGAAGTATAAATTACCCAAACAGTCAAAAAAGATAGTGATGGCTTCCCTGTAATGCTCTTCTTGAGTTCACCTGCTGAGCATCGAGTCTTTTGCATGACTTGGGCGTGTTGCAGCCCCCTGATAACGTGGGGATTAATCTCTCTTCCCTGTCACTGGGCATCCCTTTCAGCAGGTCGGTGAGGGAGAGGGAAAGCCGCACAAGGAAGAGCTCCAGCTCGTACGATGTCTCCTGCAGCCCCTCCCTGCAGAGCCGCACGCTGCCCCCGGAGGAGGTGAGGAGCCAGGCTTCTGATGACAGCTCTCTGGGCAAGATCTCCAACATCCTGATGATCCCGCGGCCTCACCTGCACCAGTGTGAAGTCAGCAGTTCCTTGGGCTATACCAGCACCAGAGGTCAGCCTGGGGCAGATGGGAAGCTACCTTTGGTGGGGAGAGAAGGTGGACGTTTGTGTTGGCCACTGCCAGGCCAGCATAGTGGAGATGGTGCTTGTATTGGCACTCATGGTACAGCTTTTCCATAGCTCCAGCTGCAGCTGGGTGTGCATTCTCCCTTTGACATCCTTGTCCAATTCCATTGCTGTTTTTTTAATGGCTTGTCCTAAATAAAAGTGTCCTGACACTGATTTGCTCTTTTCCCTTGCCTATTGCCTTCTTTAGTACTTGACTATTCTCCTGTGCCTGTCTGCAGATGTGGACATGCTCAAGGAACTTGTATTATCCAGGTCACCTATAATCTGTCAAATGAGAATTGGCCTTAGCAGTGAGCCCTGGGGGACCCTGCTTATAACGTCTCTCTGTGGGGATTTGTTGTCATTAAGACTCACTTTCTGGATCCTTCCTTTTGACAATGTACTGCTGAGCTGTCTTGGTGTGTTAGCAGTGCTGGCACTCCCCTTTTCTTCCTCTCCAATTTAATTTTGTTTTCAGGCAGTATGCAGTATCTTCCACAAAAACCACTCGTTTCTAGGTAAATTGTATTCCTCCTGCAACTGCTTTATCTTCTATAAAATTCTCTCCCTGAAGGCTTTTCATGGTTTTTTTCATGCCATGGTGTATGACACTGATACCATACTTGTCCTGTCACAGGAATCACAGTTACTGGTGTGGAACTGCTCTCACAAAGTGTACTTGACATTACGTCTACCCTTCATGTTTTTCCCTACTGTCAGTTAATACAACTCTTTTCTTTCTTTGGTATTTTTGTTACTCCTTTAGTTTGAAGGATAGTCCTGTGACCCAGCTGAAGGTGTTCAGCAGGATGAGGATGTGTGTGGGTTAGGACTGGCAGGGAGGAAAGAGTCAAAGAAACTGAGGTTTTTCACATGTTGTGTTTGACAGTATGGAATGGTAAATGAGACCCTTCCTTCTCTTTGGGATTATTCACTTGTTGGGCACTGTAATTGCTACTTACCCATCTGGTATATTCTCTCCTATTTCTAAATAACTTCTCTTCTACACTGAATAATGACAACTACCTGGTGTCTTGTGGAGATCATGTACCATGTCTTCTGGAAGTAATCCCTGATTTCAGTGCTCGGATGTGAGTGTTACAGAAAAGGCATGTGTACAAGGCTCAGCTGTGGCTTCTGCCATGTACTCATCCTGAAGTTTCTCTTACATCAGTCTTTTGATTTCTCAGGAATTCTCAAAGGTCCGAGTAATTCTTCATAATTGGCTTAGCAAGTGGTTTCTGTATGGATTCATTTAGTAGAAGTTTACAGCAGTGCTGTAATGGCAGATGGAATAATACCTTTTCTTGTCTGGGTTCTTGTTTCCATTGTAACTTTCAGGCTGGATAGGAATTGCTTTCAGCTTCTCTGCTTATTTCTCAGGTCTCCTTATTTCCGCTTACCCTGGGCAATCTTTCTATCCCCGATCAGTTAATTCTCACTTGCTTGGCTCCTGCATGATCTCACGGTGACCTTGCTGTGTTTTGTAGATTTCCTGGAGAACATGCTGGAGTCGCAGCAGCGTGACTCCAGCGCTCCGGGGCGGTTCCACGTGGGCAGTGCCGAGTCCATGCTGCACGTCCGCCCGGGCGGGTTCGCGCCCCAGCGCGCGCTCATCAACCCCTTCGCCCCGTCCCGCATGCCCATGAAGCTGACATCGAACCGCCGGCGCTGGATGCACACCTTCCCCGTGGGTGAGCTGCCTCACAGCACCTCTGGCTGCTGTTACTTTGTCCTTGTCCAAGAGTAGCACAACAAGAGAGCCAGTAAGAACTCTGTAACTCGGGCTCTACACACCACCGGAGGCTGAAATGAGTGTACAGGCCTGAGCAATCCTCTTTTGGAAAATACCACCTCTATTTGCAAACAAGCAGCATCAGGTACAGAACAATCTTAGAGTAGATGGAGGCTGTTGAAGAGAATTGTAACTACAAATTGCGTAGATTTTGTGATGATGAATTGCTCACATAATTGTTTAATGCCTTTTAAGTAGGCCCTCTAAAATGTTTTTAAAAATAATCCGCTTCAATTGATTCAGAGGAGACTGCAGAGGTTGAAGGCTTTGAAGATTTTGTAAACGTGCTTTCTTAATGTCCATTAGCTCTCATTGCCTGTGCTGTTGGCAAAAGAAGGGTACAAGCAACTGAGGAATCAGTGCAGATGTGGTGATCAATGATCCAATTGTAACTGTGTAGGTCCCTCAGGAGAAGCTATCCAGATCCATCATCAAACCCGCCAGAATATGGCAGAAATGCAGGGCAGTGGGCAGCAGGATTTGACACATTCCTCTGCGGAGCTGCTGGAGCTGGCTTACCATGAGGCAACTGGCAGGTGAGCCAATTCCTCAGTCTTGAATGTTGGGTTTATAGACCATGAAATCAGATCTGTAAATAACCAGCTACGCTTTATTTCTCTCCTGAGGGGACACGAGTAGCTGGTTCTTTGCTGTCCTGCAAAGGCAGTGCTTTGCTTATTGGTGGAGGCAAAGAACAAACAGTATGGACAGATATGGAGTGCTGTTACAGCCTTCTCTGCGCTGCCCTTGTGCCGTTCCATCTCTGCCAACATCAGTGAGGGAAGAGCTTGGTTCCAGCCCGGGCTCAGCTGAGGCAGAGGGGCTGAGGGCTTGTTGTTATATTTGCTAGAAGCAGGGAATTGCACGAGTGAGGAGGGTTGTACAAAACAGGCTGGTTTGTTTCTCTGCAGGCACGTCAGCTCTCGGCATCCAGGGGACAGTGGCTCCTTCCTGAGCTTCGGCGGGGCAGAGGAGTACGGGAATGGGCTGGGGGCCGGCCCCGGTGCAGGTAACGGGACAGGGGCGGGGCCGACGAGTGCCGGCCTTGGCAGCACTGATGGGCATCGAGGCAGAACTCGAGGCACGTGGGTGGACAGGCACTGCAAGGCAGCAAGAATCAAAAAAACAGTGATCTGTTAGTGCTCCTACTTGAACTTCTTGGTGTATGGTAGTTCTTTGGGTAGCTTTGTTGGTTTTAGTTTGTTTTTGTTTAAGGTGTCTACTTCTCTAGGTCTGTCTTATAAGGTTTACTATAGAAAGATGCTCACTGTTTTCTTATAATAAGCTCTCAGGCAGTTACTGAGTTCCATAATAACAAAGCAGTGATGTCCAGACACAAAAAATAACTAAATATGCCCTGGTGTTCTGAACCGTTTTTTTTCTGGGTGGGGTTGCCTTAAGTTGTTACCATTTAGAGAGAAGACACATCTGTACTCTCAGTTAAAGATGATCTCTAGCTTCCTTAACTTACCCAGACACCTGAATTAGTGGAAATTCTCAACATTTCTTTTGGGCCCTGTAAATGGAACAACATGCCATGTTAAGCATTCTGCTGTGTTGTCTGTTTTTTTGTGACCTACCCTCTGTTTTTGTGGACATGCATTTTAGCTAGGCACATGGGAAAAAATTGAACTTTTGGATTACAACATTCAAGACTTAAGTTCTTTTCTCAAAACCAATTTAAAGATTTTTTAAAGAACAAATTTGCCCTTCTGAATTACATTGGATTAAAACAATTTTGTTTTCCCTTATGCTTTCCAGAGCCATGAAGAAGTTAGCATACCTAATTTTCTTGTGCCTCATCTTGTATTCACATAGTCACATTAAAAATTATTTTCTATTGCTTCCTTCTGTTAATTTCATCTGAATACATTTAGTTTTCTTGCTTTACATTTTTAGTATTTTCTGGCTTCCAGATAGGCTCTGTTTTTGCAATTGCTGAACTGCATTTCAGCTGGATGCAGTTTGCCCAATGTAAATGTACAGCATATCCTGGCAATAAACATGCTTGCATTTTACAGATTATTTTGTGTCTGCAGGCCCTCAGCTGTCTATAGGGGCCGTGCTGGGACTCAGAGATTGGACTGAGGGTTCTCCCATATGGTTTGAGTGACCTACGAAACGAAGCAGTTTGGGGGGGAGTTTTTTTAATTTCCAAAAATACGGTTTCTTGAGTCTGGTTCTCCTCTGCTGCCTGCATGTCTGCAGCATGGTTTGGTGCAACACGGGCTTCAGAGTGAAAAATGATCCCATCTATTTCCCTTGGGGTTCAAGATGTTGTCGCTATTGCCCCGCAGATGGAGGTGTGGTAGCTCAGAGTGAGTAAATCCTGTTGCAATTCCCGGTCTGGATGGCAGATGGCAGGAGGAGCTGGTGAAAGGTGAATGCCACTCTAGGGCCAGCTCCTCTACAGGTTACTGGCATCATCATGTAGCAGATATCCACCCTTTCTTTCCAGGGGAACAGCTATGATGTTGATACCAATTTCCTGGGTAAATCTACCTAAGCAAGTTTAAAAAAATAGTTCCCTTTAAAAGTTTGGAAGCTTACTGAAGTTTTTATTTTGATAAATGGCTTTGAAGGCAGCAGTTTTTCTTGTCTCCTTGGCAGCTTTTTTTCTCTCATGTGCCACACCAGCTGTTTATAGGAGTTTATACAGCATCTACTTTTCAAGATGTTTTACCATTTTGGGAGGAGGGTTTTGCTTGGGTTTTAGCTGTCGAACACTTCTAGTGAGATGTTCAAATTTGATCCAAGATGTATTTTTTCCTCATTTATTGGCTTAGTCTTTTTTTTCTGCTGTGCAGAACCCTGAGATTTTCCATGCAGAGAAATTCTGTATCTTAAAACATCATCATGCTTTTGATTTATTTTTATTTGAAATTCAAGAGAAGTACATAATTGCTTAAAATAAAACACATATTTCTTTCTTGTAGGGGTGAACCTCAAAACTCAGAACAAGGATGCCTTGGAAGATTCTGTCTCTAATTCTCCAGATCCAAGTAAGCAGGAGAAAGGTTTGGAAGAGAGTTTGCATAGGTGGGAAGATGGGGAGGGAAAGGGCATGTGCATATATAGAGGTATCAGGAAGTGGTAGGCAAGAAACTGAGGAGCCTCCTTGGCTTTTGGCAGGGGTTTATTTTGGCCTGCAGTGATTTGCAGGATCTCCCTGTACTGTCTGACTGTGATTGCAGTTCCGTAGCTCTTAAGAACATGTGAAGCTCTTTGTTTTGTTACATCTGAAATTCTTTCCTTACCAGACACTATTATACAAAAAGCTAAAGCTGCTGAGCTTATATCTGCCTCTCAGTATGAAAAGTTTATTTGGTATCAGCTTGTTGAAGTAGAATTAGTACAGTCAGTTTCTGAATTTGGTACCATTTACTGAGAAATACCTGCCTTCACTTCCTAGAGAAACAAGTGTGTCACTGCCTAAGAAAGCATTTTCTTCATAGCAGTCTGTCCTGTATTACTTTCTTGAGCAGTGTTCCTGCTGTTGGCATTAATATCTTTATAGCAAAATTAATTTCTGTCTGTAAGATCTCTATACCAAGAAGTTAAGAATCAGGAGGTGATAGGGATTGTTTGAATTGGGTCAGAATGTAATGCAGTGGTGAGCTGATGATTTGGTATGATCTAGTTAGCTTTTCCTTTTTAATGTCTAGTTTTACATCCCTGTAATCTTAAAACTGCAGCATATCTCTAGGAAAGGGTGTGGGAAAAGATTGCTTTCCAAGTTACTATTTTTCTGGTCTTCCCACCCCTCTGGATATATCCTCTGTTTTTATAACTGTGGAAATGCTCCCTTTTCTGCTGTTGTACTATTTCAGAAAGAGGCTGGTCTGTCATTCTTTCTCTCCTCCTCTCCAGCTCCTTCTGCAGTTGTCTAGGACGCAAAACTGGTCTGATTTTCTTGTTCAGACTTGGAATGTTGATCTGTTTATTAATAATCAGTAACTGCACCTGACTTGCTGTAATTTTGGAAGAGCAGTGGCTATGTCAGCTCTAGCTTTCAATCAAGAGGAAATTAAATGTATTAACTTTGAATGCCTTTTGCATGATGGGTTTGAATCAGCATGTGCACTGCATTGTTTAACAAACTCTGTCTCTTTCTCTCCCTCCCTTCTTCCCGTCCTATTTTCTTTTTCCCTTCCCATTCCACTCCCCTTTTTGTCCCTGTTGACTTCCTGCCAACTCTGTTTTTTGTCTCTCATTCTTTCTAACTCTCCTCTCCACGCACTCCTTTCATCCTCCTGTGCACCCTGTTGTTCCATGGGTGACCACATGCGCCCCCCTTGTGTGCCCCCCATGACACAACGAGGCAGTTCTGACGCTGTCTGCTCCCCCCGTAGTGCCAGGCTTCTGTTGTACAGTCGGAGTGGACTGGAAATCCCTCACTACTCCGGCCTGTCTCCCCCTCACCACGGATTACTTCCCCGACCGCCAGAGCCTGCAGAACGATTACACCGAGGGTTGCTATGACCTGCTGCCAGAGGCTGACATTGACAGGTTTGGCCAGCACCTTCTCTGTAGAGTCCTGTGCTTAAGGAGCAGGTGATGGAAGAGGATTGCTGCAGTCTGTACAAGTGAACTATAGATTGCTAACACAGCAGCAGGATACTTACATTTTTCTTTTTTCCGGTGGTAGCTTTGCACGTTACCTGATGTTCCCATCTGACAGTATGGTGTGCTCTGTAGATTTTATGTTAGAAATTGTTTGCATACAAATTTTTACATCTCTTTTCTGTTGTGTTTCAATCAAAATACTCAACCTCAAGTTATCATCTCTTTTAATCTACTTTATAATAGTTACCTACATTCTAGTGTTTTGGAAACACTAAATGAGCAAATGCATGTGGACACACAGTGTTTAAGATGCTTATCCCTACTCTAAAGGATATTTAGTTTGAAGTATCTTGTTGGAAAACGGTGTTAGTTGGACAAATAGAACTTGTCTGCTTGTCTTAGAGGTCTCTGGTAACTATTCTTTAATAGGGTTAGTTTGTTTTTTTTACTGAAACAGTCTCATTAGCTTAAACATTTTTCAGACTTTCCATAACTTGTAAGACATCAAAAGACCTCTTCGTGTTGCTGCTTTATGGGAACAAAACAAAAATATTAATTGGGGTGATTGAAATACATAGGAAGTAACAGGATTAATGAAGAAACACTTGAAAGAAATGTCAATAGGAAAGCAAAGTTCACAGCAGGAGCTATAATAAGATGCCACAATGATGTATCCTGTAATCCCTCTCTGCTCTCCACTTCCCACTGTGGGAGAGGCTGGAGCATTGCTGCCCACTGGCATTCTGAGCTCTCCTGAACATATACAAACTGCACTGAGGCTGCCTGCAAAGTGCTGAAAAAGCCATCTTTGGGGAATTATTTCACAACTGTTGTAGGCAAATTTGTTACTAGTTGTGAAACTGCTTTCAAAGGCAGCAGTAAATATTGCCAGACAGTTAATCATCATGTCTCAAAAGGTGCCCATTTTCCCTCCTGCTCCCACAGGCAGGTGTTCCCAGGCAGAGGGCTCCAGGGCCCGGACCAGAGCTAAGAATAGGTGTGTGGTCAGCTTCCTTATTCTAGTCTGCTTAACCTTTGTGTCCAGGAGGGATGAGGAAGGAGTGCAGATGACAGCCCAGCAGGTGTTTGAGGAGTTTATTTGTCAGCGTCTCATGCAAGGCTATCAAATTATTGTGCAATCCAAACCACAGAAACTGGCCCCAGCTGTGCCACCCCCGCTCAGCAGCAGTCCCCTCTACAGTCGAGGTGAGTGACCTGGGCTTGACCAGTCAGGCTTTTGTTTTTCCTTCTGCCAGTCCCAGTAACCTCGAATTAGGCACATCCACCAGTTCCTCAACACTCTATGTTGGCTGTTCTCTGGTGGTTCTGCCTAGGGAAGTTCTAAATGGGGGGGTATATGAATCCCAAGTACTCTTCTTTGCTTGTGATATCAGCAAATCTTAACTAAAAGCAAAAGACTCATTGTGCAACGGTTCCCTAAAAATGTGGCCTGAAAGATGGATTTTAGCTTGTCCTGAGTTCAGAAGTCCACTTCTGGACTCCAGTTCTGGAGTCTTTTCTATAGGCATGGTGTGTTGATAAAGTTCTGAGTACTGCTGAAAGGGTTTTGCTTTTTGCAACTAGGTCTTGTGTCAAGAAATAGACCTGAGGAAGAGGATCAGTACTGGCTGAGTATGGGCCGTACTTTCCACAAAGTCACCTTAAAAGACAAAATAATTACTGTGACTCGGTACCTGCCAAAGTGAGTATCTCTCTGGTTGAGCAGTTTGCTGTCAGTGTTCAGATGAATATTCTTTTCCAGCTCTCTCTGCTTGCTTGAAAGAACACACTGTAGAACCTTTCTTTTTAGGAGAAGAAAGAGAAGCACCAGTATCAATAATACTGAGATTAATGCTTCTGTTTGATCTTTTAGGTATCCATATGAATCTGCTCAGATAAACTACACCTACAGCTTGTGCCCCTCACACTCTGACTCTGAATTTGTCTCTTGCTGGGTAGAATTTTCCCATGAGAGACTAGAAGAGTACAAGTGGAATTACTTGGATCAGTATATCTGTTCTGCTGGCTCAGAGGATTTCAGGTGAGAGCTCCTTTTCCATCCCGACTGTTCTGTGTCCTAATTGCCTCTTTTCCTTTTTGACCTAAAATTTCATCACCAAGTTCAACCCACGAATGCTCAGTACTCCAGGGATAATATCTGGCCTGCTTTCACTGTCAGCTCCCAGCAGCTGTTGCCCTGTAGGAACCTTGCTCTCTGTTGCTGGTGCGTTATCTGACCTTTGATACAGACTCTAGATCACAAAATTCAGCATGAACTTCTTTCTTCCTCTCCCACAAGTGCAAAGAAATAAGATGGCATTTTGTACCACACTGATGCTTTTCTTGGCTTCTTACTGATTTCTGGATCTGAGTCAAAACTTCAATTTATTGTGAAGCTGTTGCAGGTTTGCTTGAGTGCTGGGCTTGACTGCAGTCCTACTCCTAAGCTGTGGAGCGAGTGCTTACCAGAAATGTGGAATATCTTCACTAGTATCAATAGCTTTTTTGATACCTTCTCTCCACATAACCAGTCTTTATCATGTTTTCTTTTCAGGTCTCAGTCAAAATACCTCCTACGCTAATGTGCACCTTGAAAATTCCTTTTTGCTTGTGTATTTTTAGAGAAAAAGCCTTTGGGCTTTTTCTGCCTTTTACAGAATAGAAAGCATATCTCTGACAATTACTCTGAGGATAGCCTTGTTGCCAGTGATATTCAAATTTCTGACCATTCCTTTGCACACGTGCTTGTTCTGACTCGGGGATAGCAGCAAGGTCGCTGCACTCGCTGAAACGTGCAGCAGGTAGATTTAGATTCTGGAAAACCCTTCCCAGGAAACGGCTGAACTCTGTCCTGTCTCCCACATTCCTGCAGCCTTATCGAGTCCCTGAAGTTCTGGAGGACGCGGTTCCTGCTGCTGCCCGCCTGCATCAGCGCCACCAAGCGCATCATGGAGGGGGAGGCGCACTGCGACGTGTACGGCGACAAGCCCCGCTCCGACGAGGAGGAGTGGCAGCTCCTCGACGGCTTCATCCGCTTCGTGGAGGGCTTGAACCGCATCCGCCGCCGGCACCGCTCCGATCGAATGATCCGAGTGAGTCCCCGGCCCTCGCTGGGGCTGGGTGTGCCCTGAGCCGCTAATGAGGCGTTAGCAGGGAGACCCGAGTCCCTGCCAGGCAGGCTGGGCACGGGTGCCTGTCCGTGTAATCCATCCCTAAAGGACAGTGCCGACCCCTGTGCTGTGCCAGCTTTCAAACAGTGCGGGCTTGTTAGCAGCTTGGAGGAAATGTACCTGGGGTGAGCATCCCGTGCTGCTGGGACTGGAACCAGGCTCAGGAGGGTTCCTGCTCCTGCACAAGCCAGGCTGTTCTGCACAGCAGAGCCATATCTTAGCCTGGCAGTGCTCTGCTTTGTACCTTGGCCAGTCTTTTCTTGCCCATGAGCCTGATGCCTCCTCTTTTCAGGTGTGCTCTGCTTTGTGCTGCAGGTGGGCTTAGCTTGGGTACACCTCTCTGCCTTGTGATGCAGACAGTTGATCAAAGGGTCTGAGGTAGATAAGCTGGTCACTTCTGGGTTAACTTGGGTTGGTTCTGTGCTGCAGATTCAAGAGAAGGATTGAGAAAAGAGAACCTTAAGAGTGAATTTTTTGGTAAACAGTAGTTTCAAGAGGCTGAAGAGAAACTGGCTAATGTGTATTAAATTCACTTCCCATTCACACACTAAATGGGGTAATTTACTTCAAAGCAAATTCACCTTTCCAGAAAAACAAACATTTTATTTTCAGAATAGCATCCATACAAGGCACTAGGCTATTCCACTTCTTGTGTACCAATAGTTTGACTCCCTTTTTAAAGTGTACTCAATAAAGCCCTGCTGGCATGAGGTGTTGTGTTCTTGCTTACTAGTTAAGCCTAGCTTGACTAAGCTTCCATTTTTTCTTTGTTAGAAAGGGTCTGCCATGAAAGGCTTGCAGATTGCTGGTCCAATTCCCACTCACTCTCTGGAGCAGTCTGGGCCTCCCATTGGGAAAAAAGGAACCTCAGCACTCTCAGCTCTGCTGCAGATGGAAGCCAGTCAGAAGTGAGTCTCTACAGGCTGTGTGAAGAGCCTAGAACCTCCTTCCTACATATTGCACCTGGGCTGGCTAAGCACATTTGGG
The DNA here is from genome assembly GCA_013397915.1 of Daphoenositta chrysoptera. Lineage (NCBI taxonomy): Eukaryota > Metazoa > Chordata > Aves > Passeriformes > Daphoenositta > Daphoenositta chrysoptera. Next base: position 549,512 of record VZRO01000017.1, on the reverse strand, counting down.
GAACTTTGCCTCATGTTACATAGGGGATTAATATTTTTAATGCTAAGTTAGTATTACACGTGCATAATAAAACTGAGTTCAAAGGTTCATGTTGTTTGTGAGGGGTAAAAGGTGCTTAGGGAATGTAGGATCTGTGCCTCAGTGTGTGGGAAAGCAAATATCTGAAAATACAGCAGTACCCCTCTGCAACAGTTGCCTTTGAGGGAAGCTGACAGAAAGTATGTTTGAATAAACTCTGTATTCCTTCCTTTTTTCTTAGGACACTGGGGGAGCAGCAAGCAGCAATGCTTTCTGGGAAGAGCTCTGGGCAGCCTTCAGAGAGTGGGAACATTGCTGTCACACCCACCTATATGGACAGCCCTCGGAAGGTAAAGACTTCCTGGTCTTTCTGTAGCTGCTATTTCTACATAAGAATTCCTCCAAAAATCAAAGATTATTTCTCTGAGCACTTGGCTACACCATACCACATCTTACACTCTAATCCAGTAAGGGCTGGTCCTGTACTGGCCTTTGTGTGCAAAGGCAGAAGAATTCAGTTCTGTAAGTGGGACAGTGGTATGGAATCCCTGGGATGCCATCTCTGTTTTGCTGATTTAAGTGCTGTTTGCTAATTAGTCCATTTCCTTTGCTGGTAGCACATTTCATTTCAGTCATGGCTTGACTGTCAGATGTAGCAGTACAGTGCTGTCTGCATCTGTGTGCAGGCTGTCTTGGAGAGCAAAATCAAACTCTAGGTTGTGACTGTCTGAACACTGAGTGGAATTTTAACAGCAGGAACTTGACTGTCTTGCCTCCGCTTAGAGGAGGGGATGTGTTCCTGAGAAGTGATTTAGATGTTATTCCTTCACTGGCTGGACTCCAGGCTGGAGAAAGTGATCTTCCTGGAGCTCTCTTCAGACACTTAAAGAAAAGACTGTTCTATCCCTCAGCCTTTCTGTCAACTGTCCTGTGAGAGCCAGGAGAGCAGGAACTCTGCCTTCAAGTCCAACCAGAAATATTCTATTATTTTTCTGTGTTCTGGCATGAAGGTCTTTCAACAGAAGTAACGAGGAACTGAATAAAGATAGAGGATTTAAATATGGCCTGTCTTTGGTTCAACAGTTCAAATTTTGAAAAGAAAAAGTTCTTAGATTCACCACTATCAACCACTTCTTTCAGCATTTTTCTCTTAGCATCTAGTGTTTCTACATCCACTGTTTTGTGCCACCACCAGAAACAAGTATTGTGTTATCCTGGAGACCTAGATATTGAAAGTTGAAGTGATAGAGTAACTGTGATCATCTCAGTACTAGACACTTGCCTGTAGTATTAGTGTTTGGAGAACACAGATGAGAGTCTGGAGCAGGATGTGCTAGACCTGGAAACAGTAGGTGCTCAAACTGACTTGAGGTGTGTTTGCAAACTTCTATGTCATAATTCAGGCTTTGCATTCTCCTCCAATACCATTTTGAAAAATCAGCTTCCCTCTTTAAATACCGAAATGTTAAATGTCCCTTTCTACCAGTAAAGCTGGTGAAAATTCTGTGTGAAATGCTGGAGAGAAGAATGTTGTGTCCAGTTGTTCTGTGTGGCAAAGTGGGGAAAAGGCAAAACGGGCTTCCCTAGCAGTGGCACAGGAGTGTGCTGGGATCAAATTAGCAGACTTTGTGCTACCAGAAAATGCCATCTTGAATAATGTTGAAAGTAATGTTCAAAAGCCTGTCTGGAAGGCTGACTGGAGACTCTGGAAGAGTGTATTATCAACTGAAGGCCTTTCATGCTGCAGCAGTAAACACTCCTGTAAATATTTACACATAGGGACTGGGAGATAAGCAACTGGAATCTCCTAATTGATGGCTCATGCCTGTTGGAAAGATGCCAGTGGACAGGCAGCATTGTGCTCACTTGGGGACAGCAGCAAGTGTGTGCCTCGTGTCACAGCCCCTGCAGGGCTCCCCAGCACAGCGAAGTCTGGCTTTCCACACGCTTGAAGCTAGAGAACTGACAAATTGTCACAGCTGTGAGCTCTGCCAGCAGCCGAGGGAGCAAGTGCTTTTCTAGGATACTCCTCAGTGCTGGAGTTATTCCAGACCAAAACCGAGCCACTGGCTTCACTTTACTCTGTTTCAGAGTAGAACTGACAAGTCACTTCAGCCAGTTACTGGGCAACACAGTGGAGTTTTAACCTAGTGAGTTTGCTTGATCCATGATCTCTTTGGGAAGTCTTTCCCCTCATGGATCCAGGGTGCTTGGCTCTGCTTCTGCACTGTGTAAATTGCCAGTCATGTAACCCTGGCATTGATTCTTTCCAGAAAATGTTTTATATGTGCATACCAAGGTAAGCATCATCTTAACTGCAGGCTAGACAAAAATATTTTGCCGAGGGAATAGAACAAGGAATTGCAAATAGGGAATGAAAATCTAGATGAGTTCCACTGCATTGTCTTGTATGATAAGAGAATCTTGACACATCTTTGAATAGCAGCTGGGGATAAATTCACCGGGGTTTGTAAGTAGGCAGGAACATAGCACAGGCAGTATCTGTTTAATTTTGCGTGACATGAAGTATTAAACACAGTGTTGGAAGAATCTTTGTGATGAGTTTTTCTTCCCTTTCCTTTGCACCATACCAGACCTGCATTTGAGAGGAAGAATGCACTTCCTGAAAAGCTCTCCTTTACTTCTCCCTCTTTATCATTTGAATGTCTAACAGATTAGAAAAAAAAACCCTGCCCTTCTTTGGATATTTGTCATTACACCTGTGATTTCTGTATTTCAGTTTTGTATTTGGGATGGAAGCCCCCATACTTCAGAGCTCAAGACTTTCTCCTTTGAAGTATGGAGGGAAGGCTGCAGTTTCAATTGGTTTCTGATCAATGTGGGTTTAAAAATTTTGGGAAAGCATCTATGCCAAGGAAGAGCAATGTCTTGTTACAGAGAGAGAAAGTAAGGATTTGTGTGTGAGTAATTCCCGATACTGTGCATTCTGCTGCATCTGACCTTCTGGGTCTGGGATTTGCATTCTCCTCATACTTTCTCTCTGTGGTCATTTCATACTTGCACAACCTTGTATTTGCTTTTCTTCAACTCCTTGTTCCTGTTGCTGTTGCCATTAATGGGCCTACTTCCTCTGATGCCTTCAGGATGGGGCCTTCTTTATGGATTTTGTTCGCAGCCCACGCACAGCTTCAGCCTTCTACTCACAGGTTAGTTTTGAATGGGTTGTTGTCATCTCTGGCTTTTGGATTGAGGTGATGGACAGCATTTGTGTCCTGAGCTTGCCACACTGGGAACCTGTATTAGTTTCCAGATGCTCTTATTGAGAGTGAGATGCACAGCATTGGCAGGACAAAGTGGCAGATGCAGCTATTTTTTTCCACCATTCAATGTTTGTGCTGTGTTTTGGATGTTCATGTGCCCTGTCTCACTGTCCTTTGCAGTACTGTGTTGTAAACTACTAAAGCAGCTCTTTTTGTTTTTCAGTAAGTGCTTGTTTTCCATCTTCCCTCACTGAACAAAATGGCAACAGCTCACTTGTGTGGTTCTTCGCTAAATTTCTTCTGTGGTGTTTGATTGACAGGTGACTTGGAGATATCCAAATCAAATTGTGTCCTTGGATTCCTAAACAACTGAGGCTGAAAATATTAGTATCATCTTGGTTTAAAAGAGTCATTGTGACAGAAGTCGTTTGTCCACTTAACACCAGTTAGGAATTAGCCGTGTGCCCATAGAAAATGCTGCTGGTTGAAGTTAGCCCTGAGGAGGGAGAGTGGCTTTTGCTGGCTGTGGGCACAGTAGAGTTGACCCTGGAGCATCTGCTGGTTTTGGCTACCCAAAAAGGGACATCTGCCATTAGAGATTTTTGGGATGTGAGAAATGGCATAAATAAAGGACTCTTGGCTGTCAGACCTAAGTCAAGCTACCAGCTTTGTGATTTTTAGCTGTGGATGTACTGTGGATTCATCACTGCAGAGCAGCCCCCATATTTACACCAGCTTGAGTTAGAGTTACTCTGCTGTTCGTGTTCTCTCCCCCACCTCTCCAGCTTTTATATAATGTGCCTTTACTAAACCATACGTGTTAATGACAGATGGCAATTACAGCCTGTACTTAGCTGAATCCTTCAGCATTCATGCTCTTTCTGAAATGATTTTATGTTAATTTTGTGAACTATTCAGTCTACCATTGGAATAGTGTGAGTGTTCCTGCGGGAGGAAAGTGTTCCTGTTGTCTTGGCGACATAGGTGTGGGTGGGTGCCAACCAGCCTTCTCATGCTGCCCTGAGAAAGGAGGGAAGATGAGCTGATTTTTTTGAGCATTATGAAACTTGAATTTGTGTGATACATTTGCATATTTTTGAGAGTTAGACTTGAAACTATATTTGCTAAATGCTAAATACCTTCCCATAGTGATTAAGCGTCCTGTTCTGTCTATTGCGTGCTTATAATTGTAGTTATTCACTTGGGTTGAAAATGTCAGGTTTGGACTGGTGTTGCTGGTTTGCCAGTACTCTCAACACAATTGTTGCTGGGTTGGTGATCTTCATCTTTATTTGGGTCTGAATTTGTTGTTTGTCAGGAGCTCTGTGGTGATGACAAGTTAAGACTGAATTTACCCCTTCTGCATATGCTTGTGCTTCCTTTGAGTATTGCTTGTTGTTGACTAACTTGGGCTGAGACACAGATGATGTGGGGAGGGGAGAAAATGAGAAATGGATTACATTATGAATTTCATAGAGCTGTTGCTGTGTTTACTCCTCACAGGTCTCTATTGATCAATCAGTTCCTGCTACCTCAGATGGCAACACGTTGATAAGCACGGGGCAGGTCCCTGACAGGGGCAGCACCCAGGCCCTGGGAAGCACCCAGAACGTTGCAGACCCGGGATACAACACAGCTGGTGCTGCAGAGGGCAGGTAGGAAAGGCACAGCAGTGCTCTGCTGCAGAGCTGTTCAGTTCCAGCCCCTTTCTGGTGCTGGGGAATGGGCACTTCAACAGGAACCTGGGAACAGGCTGTGCTGTGCCTGTCAGCACGAGCAGGCGCTTGGCACAAGACCTTACTGCAACATTTCCGCGTGCAGAGAGAGTGATAGTAAAATAAGCACTGCAACCCAGTTTTCCAGAATTAAATGAACACAAGGCCTGATTTCTCCACCCACAAGAAGGGCTTCATTCTTCAAGAAATGAAGAAATTCCATTTCTGAAATCTGCTAGTAGGAAACCAGGCTTTGAATTGACATCTTCAGTCTGTTTTGGCAAGGGGAGGGGCCCTGCAGGTCTAATTGGATCAACCAGGTTGATGAAATCCAAGAGGTTCTAACCTGGAAGTGAGACACCAGGGAGGAAGCAGTAACTGTTGAAAATAAACTTTATTAGCACCTGTTTCCTGTGGTTGTATATTACAGTAAAAAAAAATTAGCCAGCTTCAAAGTGTTTGCTCTCAATTGCTCCTGAGTACAGCTGTATGTGACATAGTGTGCATTGGGTCCATATAGCAATGTCCTGGTGACCTCAGGGGGAAATACACATCTGATGCTTTTAGTTGTTCATCTTGAGATGAAAAAGGAAATAAATGTGGCAAAGTCATTGTTGAGAAGAGAGAGCAATTTTCCTAAATGTACATATTTGAATAAATCTGGCAGTTTCCTTGATTTTTGAATGTGCTTATGTTTACTGCCCAGCTCTCAGCAGTGTTCAACAAGTGCTCTGACTTCCTCCTCCACTTTGGTAGAGATTCTTGAAGCCATGAAACACCCCACGTAAGTTTTTAATATAAATGTGCTTAACATCTGATGAGATGTTTTGTAAGAGGACATGAGACATGGAGTCACTCAAAGGAGAGCCTCATGTCAGCTGTTGAAGAGTTTTAAACTTCCTTTTGTGATTCAGTTCCAGACTCTCTAATAAGGAATTTTATAGAAATTAAGGTACAGGCAAAGACTTCATTTATTAGAGTCCCAGAATCTTGTCAAATCAAGAATTCCCAGTAAGTCACTAATGTGCTGTCAATGTCAACTCTTCATCTTGTTACCAAAAGCCAATGATACATCACTCCAGGGGCCCTGTGCATTTCTTGTCCTGTATTTTATCCTCCACCTGCTTGTTTTCTTTCCCCCAGCAGTGATTTTTGTCTTTGTTACTTAAAAGAGCTCTCAATCAGCCTGTGTTAACACGTGTGACTTGCTGTGATTCAGCACAGGGATCCAGCTGCTCTCTGAACAGAAGGGCCTCTCCCCATACTGCTTCATCAGTGCAGAAGTTGTGCACTGGCTGGTGAATAATGTGGAAGGGGTGCAAACCCAGGCTATGGCCATTGACATAATGCAGGTAAGGAAACTATCCAGGGGCTTTATGGAGGGCCAGAAATGCCTCACTCTGTGAAGAAAGTAAAGTTTTAGAGCAAAGCATGGCAATAATTTCTGTTACTTATTAAAATCCTCTTATGGATGAGAATTGAAAGCAGTGCTCAACAGAATATGAGGTAATGATGACTTTTTTTGATGCCCTATCACAAAACAGCAATATATTCTTCAATAGTAATATGTATTTTTTTCTGCTTCCATGATGATGGTTCTGTTTATAACCTCCAATTAGCTGGTACTTACCAAGTACTCTTCATTGTGTTGGAATTGAGGCACTAGGTTGTGATTTGGTTTTCCTTTCTAGTAATTAGTTAATAAAGTTGTAATAAAACCAGCCTATGACCTTTCTGTTACAGATGCTGAAACAGACACACTTTATGCAGAAACACTGCTTGTATTCATCAAGGGATTTTTCTGTATTGAACTGTGTCAGGGGCAGAAGTTTGCAAATGTTCTGGAGTTCATTCCTCTGCTGAGATCCCATGTCAATTAACTGAGAACTTAGAATGTTTCCAAACTCTTGCCTTCTATAAATCCATCTATAAAACCATAGTAGGGTATGGGAGGAAGACAGACATCTTATGGAAAGGTCAAACACAGTTTCTCAGGGAGATAAGAAATTGCTACATTTACTGAATATCAAGAGATAACTTTGCTGGTATTCTTGTTAGGCACATATCTGGACAAAAAGATGTCAAGAAAAAGAAAATTATTTCCTAATGTTCTCTAGAAACCTTTTTATGTAACTGGAAGAGTGCTTTCTTTCTTATCATGTTTGCTCTGTTCTCTTTTCTTGTACAGAAAATGTTAGAAGAGCAGCTTATTGTCCATGCATCTGGAGAAGCTTTACGAACCTTTATTTATGGCTTTTATTTTTACAAGATTGTTGTGGACAAAGAACCAGACCGAGGTCAGCATTGTTATTACAAGACTTTCCTCACTATCCCTTTGCATAATCACTAGGCTGTTCTTGATTCTTAGGGGTACTGCAACAGGAATGCATTTTGGGAGCAACCAAAAACACTGATCTCAAGAGAGTCTGAGAAATTCGGCCTTTCTAGTTAAAAAAAAAAAAGACTTGCAGAAAACAAAGTAATTTTTATCCTGCCTCTTTTTCATCAAGGACTACTTTTCTCTCTGAGTCTTAAGCACTTGTTTCTAACTGGAATTGCCCTTCCCCTTGTGCAGTGGGGCTGCAGCAGCCTGCCATGTGGCACACGGCTGCCATGGATGACTTCTCCGCCTTCCAGAGGAAGTGGTTTGAGGTGGCCTTTGTGGCAGAAGAGCTCCTGCACTCGGAAATCCCGGCGTTCTTCCTGCCCTGGCTGCCCAGCCGCCCAGCCTCCTATGCAAGTAGGCACAGTTCCTTTAGCCGCAGTTTCGGAGGACGGAGCCAGGCAGCTGCACTCTTAGGTAGATGCACAGCACAGGTGACAGCTGGGGAAGTTCAAGGGGATAGTTTGAAAGGGGAAGAGCAGCCAGCCAAGGGTATGATCTCACGTGGACCAGCAACAGAGCTGCAAATTTCATGCTGGCCTTACAGTGTCTTGCACGTGGGCTCGTTCTCATATGCTAGAGGTGTGTTTCACTGGCTGGGCAGGTAACTTTTACTTCAGAGTACTGGAGTACAATAAAAAGTATTTCTTAAAGTATTCCTTCTTCCTGAACCTCTAGAGTGTAGGGAGGAAGATATGTTGTCTCCTTGCAGACGCAGAGAGACTCTTCACAACCTGTAAGGAGTGTGGAGGAATAAGTTGTGAGAACAGCAAAGCAACCAAACTGTTCCTAAAATTACATGTCTAATTGCTTCCTAGAGGCAAAAGCCACAGTGAGGTACAGATGTGTTAGAAGTTTTCTGTGGTGTGCTGGAGGCTTTTTAGCTAATCTGAACCAGACTCCTTACATTAGTAAGTCTGTGAAGCCCAGCTGCAGATGATCCCTGTGGTATGGAAGCAGTAGGAAGATCTTGCTGCTGGGCAAGATACCATTAGTATCTAATGTTCTCTAATGTGTGGAGAATAACACTGACTGCCTCTAACAGCCCTTGAAACACACTGGCTGCATGACTGACCCTGTTGCTTTGTCAGCTTCTTGTTGCATTTCCAGGCCAGCCTGAGTCACTTGCTTTTGTTCCTGTTTCCTTGTTTGAAAGAAAAATCATTGCTATGGAACTGCAACTTCAGGTTTATTTAGATGCATCTGTTAAAGGCCTAGCAATTAAGGATAAAATGAAAAATTTTGCTGTTCTTCTGTTGTGTATATTTGACCTTCTGAAAAGAAGTGCCTTACTGCAGTGTAGTATCTCTTAAACCTGAAGTCACAGTAATCCTTGTGTATTTCTGAGAGCCTTGTTTGAAGAGGAACAGCATCAGAAATGGGAAAGCATTAAGAATAAGAAGTCTGAACTAATGGTTAATTCCCTGAAGCCAACATATGCAGGTTATTTTCCCTGTCACACAATAAATCTGTTGCCTTGGCTGGTATCCAACCTCATTAGCTCCGTGGCTGGCCAGAGCTGAAGCCTGAACGTAGGCTGGCATGAAAGTGTTGTGGAGGCTGGAGGCACTTGGGCCAGATCCTGTTTGTGGTTTGATCTCTTAGTCACTATTTAGCCTGAGAAAACCAGTTCACATTTCTCTGTCTGTGCTCTGTTTTGAGGTGAGAAGACTGAGGCCTGCACCCATGGGGATGAGTAGAAGTGTGCCTCAGTGTTCCCCTCACCTTGTGTTTAACACCAGCCAGGAAAAGAGTGCATTCCTGCAGCATGTGGAGTATTACACACCTGAGTAGCTCTCCTTTTTCTTTTCAGTTGTGATTATGTCCATTTTACTATTTAACTAGTTTGCAGCCCTTGAATGAGTGATAAATGCCTTCAGATTCCAGAGTCTCATGCAGTCTGGATTTTCCAGGAATTATAGTTTCTTGTAGAAAAAAATGGGTGTGGAAGTGTTTTTTTACAAAGGAACTGATTTAACAATGTTTCTGTGCTGTCCCTCTTCTAAACAGTATTCAAAAAAAAAAAAAAAACTTGAGCAGTTCATCTGAGGCAAAGAGCTTTACTAAACCCAGATGACCCCTGGTCCACGTGACTTCATTTGTTCCTCTCTTGGTCTTGATTTGGTTGTGGTTTATATTTCTTCCCCTCCCCACCTTCCCTAAATGTCAGGCTGTGACATAAAATTGCATGCAAGCATTGGGAGCTCTGGAACAAGCTCCATGTATCTCTCAAATCTTTATCCCTCCCGATTCCCCAATCACTTGCCCAGTGACTGTCCCCTTTCCCTTCCCCGTGGAAGTCTGACCTGTGACACAGCTAATCTTGTCCCTTTGATTTATAGCAATGCATGCACTAGCAATTGTAGTCATGTATGTAGTGGAGTCTGTGACTGGAGAATAACCTGCCTGCTCCTCTCCGATTTGCTTAGTAAATCATTAGTTAAATACTCAATAGTACAAGACAATTGGGAAGCAGGTGAGTCCTCTTAAAGTCTGACCTATGGAAGCCAGAGTTTATTCTATTAAAACAAGTTGGTTTTAATCAGAAGCTTCTGAATTCAGACACATGGACATTTCTCACCAGTATTTAATGTATTTTTGACTAGCTCCCCTGGTTGGACTGTGTTCCTCTGGCTTTGCCTGTGAGCTGTAGCTGCAGACAAGGCAGAGAGAGACAGTCCAGCCCTAGCAGGGAGTCTGCACTCTGGGAAAAGGAACAGTCTCAGGGAGCTCATTCTTCACAGTGTGCTAGTTTGGGCACACTGGGCTGTGGTGTTATCACTGACCTCTTGGCTAATGACCAACAACTACCTGACTGAGCTGCTTTGGTTTCACAGCTTCCAGGATGTTGTGTTCCAACACACTTTGTTACAAATTTGGCACCCTAACCTCCTGACCACAAGCACTGTATTCACAATATCCCAAAGGACCCAGAAGAAGAAACTCTTAAGGTGTTGGTCTGTCTGACAATACCAGATCAACTCAGAAATTGCAGATAACACATTTCCCAAAGACAAAAATGGGTCTTATTTATGAAACAAAACTGGGTTCTGTTCTTTCATTTTTGTTGTGTTTTTATTTTTTTTCATGTTCTACGCTGCAGTAATAGCAATATAAAGGATTTCCTTACAACCTTGAAAATGCTTCCAGCTAACTTGCAGTAGAAGTGAAGGTGGGAACTTTCCATCTACTTAAGGAAGGATTTCAAAAAATTTTTTTAAAAAACCATCAAGCATCAAATTATAAGATGATTTAAAAGCTGACCCTATAAAGGGGTGCACACCTACATCAGCTAGAAATAACAACACCCATGCCTCATGCATGCAGTAGTAAAAAAGGCAAAAGTTTTCCCATAGAAGCCTTGCAGCCCATTGTTTTATGTCAATTTTTAACATTACAGAAATGTTAAATTATGTATTTGTCTAAAGAAAAGTTGAAAGTGATGACGTGTTTCATAGCAGGACTTTGGTCTCCAAGTCAGGAGATCTGGGTTCTGTCCCCGGCCTTGCAGTCCTCTGTGTGACACCAGCCAGGTCACTTCCACTGCTGTGCTTCTCTTCCTCTCTTGCCTGATCCCTGAGGGTTTCTGTCACCAGGATGCTGGGTGTGGGGCACAAAGGGAGCTGGATCTTGGGCACTATCCCAGCACTTACTGCAAAGCACTAGGAGGTACTGCAGTGGTCAGAATGCTGCTGCGTGTCTTGGCTGACTCTTCGTGCTTTTACAGAAAGTGTTGGATGTGCACTTTTAATGGTGCAGTAATGTGGGATATTGATACGGGATTAAAGAAACAAGAAGTTTAACTTCTAATGTCCTTTAGCTGTGGAAAGTCCTGGAATGCTCCTGCCCTGTGTAACAGCACCCTGTTGTGATTTCTGGTGGAGGCATATAGAAATATTTGGAATGTTTTGGGCATGAAGAAGCTGGTGTTGTCTAGCCATGCTTAATTGTGGCACCGGTTGCCTGTTGATTAACTGCTGAACTCTTGGTTCTCTCTCCTTATTGCAGCTGAAATGTCTTTTGACTGCTTTGGGGAGGTGATTCTGTAGCACATACCTCTGCCATGAGAAATACTTCAGGATTTTTGTCTTTTGCGATCTGGATGAGCAGCATTCTGGGACTATTCTGCTAGCCCAAAAATATTTGGGGAGGAATGGGAGGACAAATTAATTTCAAATAGCTTATCTTGGTTCTTCTGTTCTCTTCATCTGTCTCCCACCTTCTCTTGAATGCCCCTTCTAAACACCCCTGTCCCCTGGCTGCACAGCTGCCACAGTGCCTGAGCAGCGCACGGTGACGCTGGACGTGGATGTGAACAACCGCACGGATCGGCTGGAGTGGTGCAGTTGTTATTACCATGGCAATTTCTCCCTCAATGCTGCCTTTGAAATCAAGTTACACTGGATGGCAGTGACTGCAGCTGTTCTTTTTGAGATGGTGAGATCCTGGTGTTCTGGACAGCCACAGAACTGCCTGTCTGGCCTCTGTATGCCTTAGACAACTGGGGACATTGTATTAGGAAGTATTAGGGAGAGGTAGAGCTTGCATCTGCCCTTATTTCCATAAGTAATTTTCCTGGTGGTTGTTAGCATTGCTGCATCTGGTCAGCATTTATCACACCATCTATAGTCATTCTGCCTGCAGGAGAGTGTTCTGCTTTTAGTGGGTTTTATGCACAGAATGCAGAGATCAGCACAGGTCAAGGTGATAAATTTAAGTCCCCCTTAGGCAAATTTTAAGCCCTGAGCCAGGTCTTTGGAAAAAAATCTGTTTCACATTACATTCATTCTATTCCCAAACCTTAAAACTTTAAATCTCAGGGGAATTGCTTTCATAACAGGGCTTTTCCAGGCAATGTGTTCTTCCTGTACAGCAATGTTTTAGGGTTTTTTTAACTTGCTGAAAATATTTTGAATTGAAAACATGTCACTTTTTAATTTTTAGATTAAATTTTTAGATTTGATATTTAGATTTTTGGTTTTCCCTAATGCAGCTTCTGTAAAACTCAAATTATGTAACACCAGGTTTTACCCCACCCAGCCAGACAGCACTAGGTAGTTGGTTTTGCTTTTATTTAAAATCGATTGCACTGTTCCAGTAAAGCAGAAGTGTTTAGCCACTGGTGATAAGTAGGCTGAATCAGTTCCTGAAAAATGTCCTATTTTAAAGTGCTTTCTGATTGATGGGGCACTTCAGAAAAGGAAAGCCTGATGTCTTGTGCTTGTACTGCTTTGCTTGCAAGGACGTTGGTGTTCTTGCCATGCAGAGCAAGCTGAGCCTTTGGAGAATTGAGCATGTCTGATCTATTCTTGGGGAGTGAGTTGCTCTTAGGCATATAAGTGCCCTTCGTCAGTTGGCATATGTGCTATGATTCATTGTTTGAATTTCTTCTCAGGTTCAGGGTTGGCATAGGAAAGCCACCTCCTGTGGGTTCCTGCTAGTCCCAGTCCTGGAAGGCCCCTTTGCTCTGCCCAGTTACCTGTACGGAGACCCACTCCGAGCTCAGCTCTTCATCCCACTCAACGTGAGCTGCTTGCTGAAGGAGGGGAGTGAGCATTTGTTTGATGGTAAGAAATGCACTTTCTTTTACTCCTGGGGATACTTTGTGCAGACAGGTCACTGCTGGCATGTAGCTGACATAAAGCTCATTTACCAGCCAGCTTTAGGGAGCTGAAGGAGCTGTTTTGACAGGTCAGCAGCCCCCTCAGAAGGAGGTGCTGGAGGAAGCTGTGCTGGCAGGCTGATTGTGTGTGGGGTGAGGTGGGCAGCAGGAAGCACCAACACACAGGAAAGGTGGTCCCACCTGTGACATTTAACCTGCACATCCTTACAGAGCCCATAGCAAGTAGCTGGTGTGTTTGACAGACTCTTGTGTCTGTTTTGCTGGTAGACCCATAGCTGCTCTGCATTTGTATCCTGCATTTGTTTATTCTCCCCCTTCCTAAGACTGGGCTTTCACCACTGCCATCCTTTTTTTGTTGTTGCCATGGTTACTTTAATGGTTACAGTGTTTGCACATGAGATTAAACACGAGAAACTGCAATCTCCTTTTCTGCAATGTGACCTCGCCCTTTCCAGTGAGCTGTTGTGGCAAATCTCAGGTGGAAGCCCAAAGATCAGAGAACTGTCCCCATGCAGAGAAGGGCAAAGTTGCATCATGAGAAGGGACAATTACCAAAAGGCTCTGTTTTAAAATACTAAATACGATATTTTCATTAACCCTTGACTCAGTGTCCAGGTGTAACTGTAAAATGAATGTGACAAATCCATATACTGTGAGCTCACCATAGCCCCTCTGACTGAATTAAGTATTTTCAGAGCACTCTTGTGATACACAGCAGCCCACTCTTCTTCCTTGCCCTCTCCCACACCCCCCTTTATGTTTCTCTCCTTCATCTCAAGGGACACAAATAATAAATTCAGGGATGAGTCTGCTACTGGAGTGTACAAGACATGTCTCTAAGAGACAACTGACAGAAAAAAATGTGACTGAAAGAAATGGCCAGGGAAAGAAAAAGTGCACTGAAGCCTCCTGAGGAAAACTAAAGGCTTGAAAAGTAAGGTAATAAAGTAGCTTTATTAGATAATTGTTACCTTTTTGTTTGTTTCAGGCTTTGAACCAGAAACATATTGGGACCGAATGCATCTGCTCCAGGAAGCAATAGCACACAGGTACGTCTGCAGTGGAGTGGAGTGACCAGACAGTTCCTGTCTCCCTGGGTAATGTGGGATGAAGGCTTGTGCTGAACAGTCACTCCTGAGTCACTTGGGCTCTATGCTGTCTGCCTCTCTGAAGTCTGCTTACAGATTGTTAGACTAAAGTACAGCCTCCATGCCCAGAGGTGGTTCTGTGGGTGCAAGGGGCAGCTGTGTAGTGTTTCAGCCTGTCACTCCTTAGGAACCATACTCTCCTCCTAGGGAGAGCCTTGCCTTTGGGAAGTGCCCATTATTCTAAGTTAGAAGCAGGAAGACTGTAAATAGATTCTTCCTGAGAAGGGACAGTTACTTCCTTCTTGTGTATTTAGCACAGTCTTGAACTGGATGACACCTGATGATTGACAATAGGCAGGAGACTGGGGTGGGAGCTGTACAGATGAGGTTGGGCCCAGTTTAAGAAGGGATTGTTGGAAACTTTGGATACTATCTAGCCTTGTCCCTTTGTGTGATTGAGCTGCCAGTTTCTTTCATGGTGTTGCTGCCAGGGTTTTTTTCATGACAGAGAGGGCTGCCTTTTGTAATAGACTTTACTTGGGAATCGCTTTAATTAGTTTAGAAAGCAGAAGAGCAAGCATCCTACAAACAGCAGAGAACTGCCAGGTAAGCTGCTTGAAGTTCTGCATGGAACATTGAGCATCATGAAAAAAATAATGTTGCAGCTTGAAACATATCCAGCGAACGTCTGTCTTGACTATTGCTCTTCCCTCCCTTGTGTGCAGCTGCCCCATTTTGTCAGAGACTCCTTGGAGCTGCTGCTCGTTTCCAGCTCGAGTCAGGACAGGGAGCAGTGTGGGGTGACAGGCCTGAGCAGTGTGGGGTGACAGGCTTTCACACTGTCTGGCAGGGGCAGAGAATGTCTGGAGGGGCTCAGCTCTCTTAATCCCTTTTCCTTTTGCCTTCAGGCCGTCAGGAAGGGATAGTGGAAGGATTTCCTCTGGTGCCCCTGCCTTTGGCTGAGGAATCCTACCTGGAGTGGCTCGTTGTATCTTTTTGTTTTCTTTTCTTTTTTAATTCCCCTTGGTTCTATTTCTTCAGATTTGGATTTGTACAAGATAAATATTCAGCTTCTGCATTCAACTTCCCAGCAGAGAACAAGCCCCAGTATATCCATGTCACAGGTGAGCAATATTTGGGAGGCACTGTGGCAAGGAGGAGGTTATTTCAAACAAGAGAACCATTTTACATGTGTTTTGTGTTTCACGTCAGTGAGGTTGGTGCTGTTCTGTCCTAACCAGATGACAAGTAGGTGTGTCAGACAACACAAACCAGAAAACCAGAGGGGGCAGTATGAAAAGCACGAAGTGTTGCTGCTAATAAATGGTGTTGGTTTGAAATCTTGCTTTACAGTGGCTCTGAAACTTTTATTTCCAGAAGATGAGGAAATTAAAAAAAAATGAGGCAAAGCTTATTCCAAAGTCAATGTAAATAAATGTGTACCCAGAAGCTAGGAGGAGGAAAAGCTGTTGGGACAAGTCAGTGCTCTGTTCCTGTGCTTAAGGTCTGTTGTAGATGCATCTCTACCCATATACACTGTGTAGGAGATAGATCAAGCATTTAGGGTCCACTTGCTGAGACGTGAAAACAATGACAGGAAGACAGCATTTGGAAAATTGCAGAAGAGAATGGAAATTGATGGGAAGTTAGTAAGATGGATCAGAGCTTACATCTTTGCTTCATTCTGTGCCTGTAAGAGAAAGGCAGACGAAGTGAACTCCCTCCCAATGTTATAACAGAGGAAGAAGTAGCACCTAAGAGCCAAGGGGGAAAAGTGTATCCCATTTTCCCTTGCTAAAAGGCAATTAAACGAAACTCAGGCCAATTTCCTTTTCAGAATTTAACAAGCCAGCTACCAGTAGCACGGACTTAGGTCTGCCTCAGATTAAAGTGCTGTCTGTCTCCTGCAGGGACAGTGTTTTTGCAGCTGCCATATTCCAAGAGGAAGTTTTCTAGCGGGCAGCAGCGGCGCCGGCGCAACTCCACCAGCTCCACCACCCAGAACATGTTCTGTGAGGAGCGGATCGGCTACAACTGGGCCTACAACACCATGCTGACCAAAACCTGGCGCTCCAGCGCCACCGGCGACGAGAAGTTCGCAGACCGCCTGCTGAAAGACTTCACAGACTTCTGCTGGAACAAAGACAGCCGCCTTGTTATGTTCTGGACTGACTGTCTGGATAAGATGCATGCTAGTGCTCCATGAATAGGGTTGTATCTCTTAGGGAGACAGCTAGAAGCTTTACCTTGTGGCAAGGGAGTAGAAGTGAGGAGTCTCTGTTGGATTCATATTGAGGCTCCAAGAGGACCTGAGCAATATTGCTGTTGATATTCAACGGAATTTGATTAAGTGCTTGGAAAAAAAGAATTTGAGCTCTTGGCTTGCCAGTATATCACCTGACCTCAGCTTGGTTTCAAGTAGCTACAGTGCTTGGTTGCCAAAACTTCAGTTAGAGCAGAGGTAAAGGAGGGGGAGTGCAAGTGGTTTTCAAGGGCAGTTGGATTCAGCACAGTGTGACGGTATCAGCTTCCCGTCATTGGAAATGATCGGTGCCGTTGGCATCTGATGTGCCTGGCAGCAGCCTGCCCCTTCCCCTTCCGAGGTGTACCTGATTGTATGAATATGTAAGATAAGATGTGAGAGATGCTTGTTAAATTTTCGTACATGTAAATAAGTAAAATGCAGAAAATGAAGTGACCTGATGTTTTATTGTAACTCCACAGCAATACAGAATTGGTGAGTAAAAGAGAACAATTGCCAAAAGAAAATATTCTTTCTATGTTCAGCTCGAAGTTCAGTGCTGGGGCTTTGTCTTGTAATCATCCAGGATTTTCTGTCTTAACATCTGGATCTAGAACAGTGTCACACAGCAAGGGCAGGAAGCCGGTTACTGTCTTGCAAGACCAGCAACAAAGCCTGAGGAGAAATCAAGGGCCACTGAACACAAGTTGCTGCTGAGGATTATGGGCAGGTTTTTATAATGTGTCTGCGTGCCTCAAGAGGAAGATGCCTGCACTCAAGTATGTAGCCTTTGTCTTTGCAGGGCCTCGGCAGGAGCTGTTTATTTAAGCGCAGGTCAAGAGTGGGTCACAGCCGGCACCCAGCCGTGCCGTGCCTGGGGGTGTTGGCTCCTGCTTCGAGATGGTTCCTTATGGTTACATGTCCTCGAGAAGCTGGAGTCAGGGGAGGACTGACACCTTCACAGTGGTGTTCAGCTCTGATTCAAGGCAAATCGTAGCTGCTTCAGCTTTTTATCCCCTAAACTGAGTCAGGATGAGTCATCTGCTTTTAGACAGCACCCACCCACAAAAAAGGTGGGTTTGAGCTGCGTGTGTGCGTCTTCATTCAGTCGCTCTAAGTGTGTCAAAATTATCAGAGCCTGTCTGATTCCCATTAGCGACTTAAAAATACTCTACTATGGAGGGAGCTGCTGCCATCCATCCTCCACCGTTCTGCAGCCGCTCCGCGCTCCGGCGCAGCTCTGCACGCGGCGGGTGCTCGTTCGAGGCTGCGGCGGGCGGGGGTCAGAGCCGGGGCAGCCCTCGAGCCCCGCCTGGGCGGGGTCTGGNGCGGGCAGGGACCGCCGCCTCGCCGCGGGAGGAAGGGGACGGGGCTGCCGCGTGTCCCCGCTCCTGCACTTCGCAGCTATTTCACAGCTTTTCCCCGTTTTGCTCAGCGGGGTGGAGCTGGTCCTAGGGTGGGGTGTCCTCGCCGGCCTCCTTTTCCCAGGAAAAGGGGCGAGAAACAGACCCGACGGTGGTTTTGCATTTTACGGTAAATGCGGTCTGTCCGGGCCTGTCACGTGCCATTTTGGAGAAAACCGAATTAATTTCACCTGAATGTCTCTGGACTTAATGTTTTGGTAGTTTTAACCTGTGAGCAGTGGATGTAAACCCTAGAGTTAGTCTCCGAGTTTTGGGGAAAGTTTAATGTGTCTTTTTGAGCTCAGTTTTCTCAACTGCAAACCTGGTGCGTCTTTAGCTTTTCAGGGCTGCTTTAGGGCTAGTTTTATTTTAAGCGTTTTGAGGTCCTTAGGCTGCTTTAAACAGCACAGTGAATTTCTTTCCTTTTAAAAAAAGAGAAAAGCATACCATAGAAGCTAAAAATAGGAGATAAAGAGTTTTTATCTAACCACAACTTTGTGCATTGCATAGAAAAAGCTTCCAACAGGACATGATGATGAAGCAGTTCATGGCCATGTTAAAGATGAATGAAAATATGCATCCCCCACCCACCAAGCTGTTAGATCTAGCAGGACAGCTTTGCCGGGAGCTCCAGAGCTCGTCTCCGAGTCTGAAGAAGCTGGTTGAAGCCATGATGAGATGCAAGAACAAGAGATATTTTCTCACTAACATCCATGTTGTCCGGGCTTGTGTGTCCGTTTATATCCATAATGGGCAACATGATGCAGCCTGCAGACTCCTGGAGGTAGGGATGTGTTCTTTGGTTCTTCATGGAAACAAAAGGCCATGTTAGAAAAACAGTAGTTAGAGCTGTTAGTGCAGAAGTACCCAAACTGCAGCACATGGAGCATTTCCAGCTGGCGTGGGGCAGTGGAAGGTGATAAGTGTGTGCATTGTTGACCTAGGACGAAGGACATAGGACAAAGCCTTTGTTACAGGCACTTAGTGTTAATCAGCCAAGGGGAAGAAGGTAACTGGGCGATTATGGGGTTGGTTGAAGCAGGATTTTTGTTCTCTACTGTGGTGGTTCTTGGAGTTTTTCACAATCTTAGGGCTCAGGACATAAAAGTCTTGGGAAGCCCAAGATTAAGGGGCTTGACGGGGTGGGAATATATGAGGAAGGCTGGATGGTGTCTCTCAAGGTGAGGGATTTTGGCCTCTAGATCTGGTAATGTAGACCTTTTTACCAAGGGAAAAGAAGGAAATAGATGATTCCCTGTGTACATTAGAGAAGGTACAGCAAGCCATATGCTTAGATAATGCTACCAGCTCTGTCACACCAGTAGGAATCCCTGAGTAAATTTCTGTTGAGGGTTTTCTCCTTTATAGGCAGTCTGAGTGACTTTCTGGAAAGGTTTGCTTACACACAGTTTTGTTTTAGTATTGCAAGGCAGAAGAGAAGGAAGAACTGGTGCAACTTTGGCATGAGATTCACTACCAGAGGGTTATGGAGAAACACCAGACAGATTGTCTGACACCACTGCAGAAATTCCGGTGCAGGAAGAGGTACTGCATTGTAGGGAAACCAAGATTTTTTTTTTTTCTCTGCTACTGTTTTCAGATGCAGGGGCTACAGTTGCAGAGGCTGGTTTTGTACCTCAAGATGCTGCTTCTTGGAGCTTAGTTTTTCTTGGTATTTTGATCATTTGTGGCAATGTGAGAAAATTCCCATGAATGTGAATTATTCCTCTTGGGTCCTTTTTAATCCCGTCTTCTCCTGTATGCAGGAATCCTCCACCTATTTCCCTTTGTCCTGAAGGTTTGAAGAATCGAAACTATTCAGAAGAAGTGCGCCAGCACCTGCACAGGTTTGCTGTGGAGGTGACAGCAAATCCAGACAAGAAACAGCGGGTAGGGATATGCTAGAGATACTTCCAATCAGGTCTCTTTGCCACAGAAAAGCAGGACTCTGTGATCAGGAGTCTATAACTGGTTTAATTTCTAAATTAAACTGGTTTAACTCTAAATCCTTGTTTTCAGGAGGCTCATTGGGGCTGGCATTCCTCATATTGGATCTTTCCCTTTTTGTTTAAAAAAATCATCAGGTACATGCTAAGTAATTTCTCTTACTGTGAACAAAAAGTCGAGGGACAAAAAATTCCTCACTGGGTTTTTAACAGTTCTAATTTTGTAGTGATTGAGCATAGGCAGCCAAACAGCCATCGCTCAGCAGAGCTCTATTACAGTGATAAATAGTTCTGACTTGACTGAGTAACAGCCTATACAAAATTGCACTTTGTTCACCAGAACGTATTTTATTCTGACTTTTCAAATGCTGGTAATTTCATGTGATAACACAATAGGCTGTGTTGGTGTATACATGGATCTACCTTCTTTGGACAGGGACAGATTTGTAATGGAAGAGGTGTATGAATCAAATCGATAATCATTGTTGATCACTACCTTGCCAGGTGAAGGCTTCAGACTTTAATGTCTGCCTCTGTGAAGTTGCCATTCTGTGGGATGAGCATGCTTTGGTGAGGGCATTATCTGGTGAGCAGTATAGAATAGCAGTGCCTTCCTTTAGCAAACAAATTGGGTGTGCAGGGTGGAATATGTGTTTTCTATCAACTCTGAGTTTAAAAAATGGTCTCCTCAATCGGATCCACGCAGGCCTATCAGAGACCTAGTTGAGTCAATCTATCTGGGTTTGGAATCTCTTTTGCTGGACTGCTTTTGGAACTGAAGGGAAAAGTCTGGTTATTTGGATGTGATTTTTTTCCCCTTGATTTCTCCCTGTGCCTGGGTTTGCAGGAGGTGTTGGCTCGGGACACGAACCTGCAGCTAACTCAGGTCTATAATTGGTTTGCAAATTATCGACGACGTCAAAAATCTCGCCTCCCTCATGTGCAAGAGTTCGACAATTCATGTCCTGAGAGGGCTTTGGCTTCCCACACAAGTGAGCCACAGGATAAAGGATCTGACACTGCACAAACTGCAGGTTTGTCCCTTCCTAATGGGTTCAGGATGTGGTCCAGGGAGGTGAAAATCAATTTTAAATTCCCTCAGGAAGGGAAGAATATTGCTTCTTCAGAACAGCATCATTTGCTGATGGATCGAGTGGATGCTGGAGGACTCTGCTTCAGTGGAGTGCCTCATTGTTTGGCTCCAGGCTGTCAATCCAGAGAAGCAGACACTGCTAAGGCCTGTGCAAGGACAGGTGAAAAGAGATGCCTGGCTTTAAAGAGGCACCAAATGAAAGCAAATACGTTGGAGGCAGCAGGTTTTGGCTCTCAGATTCTGGAATCAGGGCAGTGTATTCCAGGAAAACCCAGTATTTCCATGCACTTTCACAGACACTTAACCAAACTTCAGTCACAAGGAACAGGGGGGTCTTGCTGCATTTGGCAGAGTAGACTTGTTTTGTTGCCTTTTGGAGTAACCATTAGTGTTGTTTCACCTGCCTGGCCTGCATCTTTCAGATGGATCTCATGTGGGCATCAACCCTGAGCAAATGGAGATACCCCTCATGCCCTGTGAGCCAGGATGGGAGCAGTCAGCTGCACCTCTGTATAAGCCTCCTGAAGGAACATATTTAAAGATGCTGGAATCCAGGTGATGTATGGCATCTCTACAGTGACAGTTCAGAGATGAAGCAACATTTAAACATATTCATAGAACTGACTTCCGTGTCAGTTCCCAGGGGACATCACTTAGGATCCTTGCCACCATTGATGGAAATGCTCCATGTCCAGTCAGAGCAGCTCATCTCCCAGCTGTGGAGAGTAGGATTCAAAGGTTTAGCTGGGGGTCCCCTTTTGGCAAAGCACTGTGTCTGGCTGATTCATTTTCTCCATCGTTGCAGCTGTATGCAGAGCTCTGAGGGGTATGAAGCTCAAACAAGCATGGCTTTGTTCACCACTCACAGCATTGAACAACCTGTACCTTTTGGCACTGAGGCTGTGATAGAACCAGGAACCTGCTCTGGCTCTCCTGTGCTGCTGCCTGAAGAAGCAGTGAGCAGTGCTGCTGCCAGCCCCTGGCAGGGGAGCTTTGTCCTGTGCTCTTACGAGTCCCTCCCCTTTGTGAATTATTGGCTGCCCATGTGGTGGGCCCCTTACAGCACCAGAGGAGTCTCTGGCTCCGTGTGGACCCCAGATGTAGAAGGTTGGTAAAACTGCACCCAGACTGTTGACCTTAACAGTTCCCAAGCTTCTCTTCCCATTGTTGTTTAAGTGTCCTGATGAAGGAGAGCAGGGCTTATTTTGAGCTTTGGAATTTTGCTTCCATGGTAGTTCAGTGAGAAAATCTGTTCATTTAAGGTGTTGAAACAGACATTCTTACCTACTCTTTTGCCCAAACTGTAACCACTTCCATAAGATAGTGGTGGATTCCTTTTAGTTTTTCCATTAAAATAATCCCTCCAGATGTTGTCTGCTCACCCTGTTGTTTGCAAGTTTTTGGGTTTTTAATGCCTGTCATCATTAAGATATTGCCTGGGAACTTCTTAACTGTGACATGGTGCTTGTCTTCAAGCACATGTTCTCACTTTCCTTTCTCCCTCTTGCTATTTTTACTCTCTTCATCTTTGTCTCCTTCCTGTCCAGTCTTGTTCAGCATTCCCACCATCTCTTTTCTTCTCCCTGTTCTTCAGAATAGGCTTGATAGGATGCATAAGTAATGTCTACTTGCTTTTGCTGTAGGTCTGTAGAGCAGAAAGTGCTGTAACTGCCATTCACCCAGGCTGTGGTGAATGTGGAGTGAGGAGAGGAGGAATAGCTGGGTCAGAGGCTGTGGCCATGTTATCTGTTTCTGTACTTGTGTTTATTATGAGCATTTCTTTCAGCAGGTATCAGAGTTCCCTTGAGCACTGTCTGTCAAGGTGGCTGTGTTGAAGCCAATTCAGGAAGAATCATTCAGGAGTCAGATTTAGAAGATGAAAGCTTAATCCTTAGAGGAGGACAGCTAGGGTCCCTGGAATCTATTCCCCACAGGTAAAGGGTGGGAAAGCACAGGGCTGCCTAAAGGGAGGAATAAAAATGATGCTGCGAGTCCAGCCATGTCTTGATACCCTCCCTGTTGAAGAGAGTTGCAGAAATAGTGATACATCTCATTCCCAGGGACTGGTTCTCCTTGTGTCCATCCTACTTTGCACGTATTTCTATCTGTGCATGGGTAATGTTGTCTAAGTGTATATGTGTGTGTGTGTGACAAAGGAGATTTGGAACCAGCCTAATCAGAAAAGATATGACCCCCTTTTATTTATGCAGGTTCAGCTTCTGAACTATTTGCTTGGTTTTGGCAGAAAAGCATAACCTGTACTGATCCAGTGAGGGCTGGTTCTGTGGACTGGGTTGGTAGGACCTGTACTTAATCCTAAAATAGTTTTTATAGCTTCACAACCTCATGACAAGATTATTCCATAGTGCAAGCTTTCCAAATTGGAAGACAGAAAGACAGGCATTGTTCTGTCTTTCTGTTTTCCATGTAGAACAAAGGTTTCAGATTTTCCCTGGGAATGGAGATAAATTTGGAGAACGCCAAACAAAAATTCATGCCATTTTCCATATGTTATACAACTTTCACAATGTTACATAAAAATAAACACTGCCAGACGTTATGGTCTTCCTTTAATTTACTGATCTGCAAGACAGCAGGAGCAGCAGCCCCATTTTATAACCCTTCTGCTTGACACTGACCAGCGTTTGTGCCAGCATGACACTGTCAGTATGTCAAAAAGGCAGGGAGAAGAAGCTTTATTCCTACTTTACGAATGAGGAAGCAGAGGCACAGAAGGCTTTGTGGCTTGTCAAACAACAAGTAAAGGCAGTGGAGTAAATCTCACTGGAGATAAAGACTGGTGAGGCTTTGGCCCCAGTTCCCTGGTAAAAACATTTCTGCCTTTTACCTGTTTCCCACTTGGCCTGGTGCCTTGTTCCCATTCATGTCAGACTCCTTGCTCTGAATTGCTGGGGAGAACCCAGGTCAGGCATTGTAAACCTCAGGCTGTGTTTTAGGATTCACAGTTTTAAACAGTGGCTAAAGATCATAAAAGATCAGCAAGGCTTGCTGGCAATATTTTGGCCAGATTTAAAATTGCATGTTCTGACTCTGGAGTGAGCTCATGTTTATTTTTAAAATATGTTCTGCCAGTAGAAGAAATCTATGGTGAATGTCTCCTTGTTGGGTATGTCAGTGTGCCAGGAATCCACACACCCTTTATCATATTCCTATGAGGGGCAGGACTTGCTGCTTTGTTGGCACCTTTTGGTGGGGATATAGTTATTTGAATCCTATTTGTAAACCCTGTTTAGTGGTCTGGTCCAGCACCCCCCAAAACCTCGAGCTCCTCAAAATTCCATGAATGCTATGGAAGTGAGCGATGCTTAAGCTGCAGTTTCATTTTCCAGTTTCTCTCTAGGGAGCCAGGAGAGCTCGTGTGGGTAGTCTTGGGTAAGATCACTGCTCAGTCAGTGAGGATCGTCTGTGTTGTAAGGCAGAGCCCTCTGACAGAGTCAGTGATTAGAGAAGAGTATTGTTACCAGAGTCCTCTTGAGCACTCATGTTGCAATGAGCATCACTCCTCTGGGGTCTCAGGAGGGCAACAGATCAAACTGTAAGGCAAAGGAGTGTTGCTGTCCTGCAAGGACAGGGCAGTGAAATTATCCCGGTTTTAGAGGTAAAAGTATCACAAAGAGAAGGAAATGATTTAGCCAAGATCACCTATCTGGAGTGGACTCAGTGTTACGCTCTCCTTGCTTCCTGAGCACTGGGGTAGAGCCACAAGTCAGCCAAAGGAGCCCTAATCTACTTGTCTCATTTTCAAAGATGCTCACCTGGAAAGGACATGGCCTCAAAGCTTATCAGAACAATTCCTGTTGATTTCTTTCAGGGGCTTTTTACAGCCGCTCCTACGCACTTGGGCTGTGTCCAAGGCTCTTCTGATCTACAGGGCTGTGAGGTGGGAGTGTGAGAGGGAACCAGGCTGGAAGCTGACTGTCTCCATCTGCTTCTGCTGCCTGAGAGGAGGCTTTGATCCAGCAAGCGGACTGGAAGTCCCTGTGGGACACCAAACAGATGCTCCCCTTTACAGATAGTGGTGGTGTATCCTCTTCACTCTGCAAGTCGGGACAGGTGGAATGCAGCCCAGCTAATGGTTCTTGCAGAGTGGAAATCTCGTGCCTTCCATTTCAGAAAGAAAAGCACACTGAGCTCTATGGAGCAAGGCATTCTGCATTTGTGAGCCAGCATATTGATTTAGAAAATGTCAGTGCTGAGATGCTCATGGCAGCTTACAGCTTCTGCCTGCATTTTTGGGATTCCAGCTCAGAGTGCTGGGAATCCTCCTTCTGTTAGGCTCTCCCCTCTGGATAACCCAGCATCCTGACACGGACAGGTAGCAAGTCCCAAACCAACAATGAGAGGCTACTTTTTGGCATGTTGCATAACTGAATTGCAGAACTCGTTGCTAAGGGCACTGTGCATGTCGGCGTAAGTGGGCTGTGAAAAAGCATGAGACAAATTCTTGAGAGGGTGGAAGAGGGAGCTGAGCCCATTTGTCATTAGGAAATGTGACTCTCTGAATGCAGCCTCCAGCAGAGGAGTCCCAAGACTGGGTGCTGGAAGCTGGGGGGCATTCCATGGAAGGGCAACTTGATACTTGCCCCATTGCTTCTACTTTTTTCCTATACTCTACTAGTGGGCACCTCTTGTCTGGGCCTGTATGGACACTCACACCTTGGGCTGTTCCTGGTGGTGGTACAGGCAGTGTTGTTGGATTAGAGAGACTTCTGAGTTGGTGATGATAGGAGAGAACATCCCATTCTTGAGCACTCAGTGTCTGCTTCTTGACCCAGTGCCCAGAGACTGATCTATTTTGAGAGGCTGGCAGAGCCTCCAGGGGAGTGTAGATGGGGAAGCCATGTCCCCAGACTGGACTGGTGGCCTTGGAAAGCTGCAGCAGAAGTGTAGCCAATGTTGTGTCTATGTCTAAAGCCCCATGTTTTGACTCTTAAGATCTCTGCTTTTAAAACATGTTCCAGGGGAGAGACATTTTGCTAGACATCTCCTTGTTTATGGAGAGTGTTTTGGGGCAGAAGGAAAGTTGCAAACTGGGATGTGATTCCCTGTATACTGCTCCTGGTCAGGGCTGTCTTCCCCCTTCAGAACCTTTACTTTCAGGCAATAACAATTTTAAGAAATGGGGCAGGTGTGTAGACAACTTAACAGAACTCTAACAACTGAATAGTTTTGCCAACAGCCCCTCTTGTCCTGCTGCAAAACATTACAGTAAGTGGCAAGTAGAGCATAAACACAAATGCACTTGTATATAATTTTTTTCCCAGTTCCTCTCAGACTGTGTTTGGCAAGCCTCAGTACCCACCTGTTTCTGCACCCTGCATGGAAGAAAGCCAAGCCCTGGGACAAAGCCAGGTAAGAACACACCTAATGCTCAGAGAAAGGAGCTCTGTACACATGATCCCCTGCAGCTCTCTCAGAGCAGATGTGAAATCTCATATCATATTTAGTATGAAACATATTTGATCTAACCATACCTTTTGGAATCCAGTTCAGATCAAGCTGAGCATTCCCTGGGTAACATCCAGCAGATAGTAGAAGGAAAGGTGGTTTTGTTGATTTTTTTTTCTACTTGAATTGCTAATCAGACCCTAATTTTACTAAATGTGTAGTTGAAATGCTGGCCAAAGGAACCTGTATAGATCCAAAGTGTCATTTAAATTTTCAGCAATGGAGAGCTCACCTATAGAACAATCACATGAAGATGGCTGCTTGAGGTCCTCCCCTCTGAGGGGTTTTGCACAATTTGACTCTGCTCTCTCAGACCTCTTAAAATGTTTAATGTAATTTTCATTTGCAAGTCTGTGTTATTGTTGAGGAAAGGGGTTTTTCACTGTTCTGAGGTGGCTGATAGCAGTATACAGAGCAGTGTGATTATTGGCCAGGATAGAGAAGGTACTTCCATGCTGTGGGTGCAGTCTGCATGCCTTCTGATGGGGACTTTAAGGCAGTAGAGAATACAAGTTAGAAATCTTTCAAGGGGATGGGAACACATCTCTGAATTAAAT
Source organism: Daphoenositta chrysoptera (assembly GCA_013397915.1). NCBI lineage: Eukaryota > Metazoa > Chordata > Aves > Passeriformes > Daphoenositta > Daphoenositta chrysoptera. The sequence goes on along the minus strand of VZRO01000017.1, from coordinate 522,754 downwards.
GTTACCTAAAAATAGGACCCAAGAAAGCCCTATCTAAGCTGTACATTGATGTATTTTTTGGCTTCATGTATGTTGGTCTAACAGTCAGTCAGCATCCATTGCTGTTTCCCTTGCAGTGTAAGCTGCTGGGGAAAACCTTTTCAAAAGAGATTATAAAAAGCAGGAGCCCATATCTGCTGGCCTCATTATGAGAAGTGGTTGCAGCTCTGAGGGCAGTAACAGAACGTCTTTGGAGCCTCTGAAAGCATCAATATAAAGATCTGTATCTTGGAAAGTGGCTTTTTTACCAGCCATAATGTAAGCCAGACGAGAAGGAAAGCTTTAGGCATTAAAAATGAATGAGCCTTTTCTAAGATTCCCAGAGCAGGCCGTCTCTAGCTAGTTTTCATCTTGCTGTTCTGCATTCTTGCACTGATTTTGCAGTGGTGAAGAAACATGACACTCAGTGCACGGTGGGCTGGGGAGCAAGATACTGGGTGATGCTTGTAGATGTCAAAAGGGACATCTTCAAATCTTTGTAATAACTACTCAGTTCAGGAATTCAGAAAAGCAATTTTTGCATATTTTAATGTGTGCTTGAGGAAAAGGAAGAGCTTGAATGGGTAAATAATTTTACAGCATTCTACAGGCGTCCTGGGCACTTTACTTCTTTAGCTGAATCAATTTGCTCTGGGCTTGTGGCAAGAATATGCAGATATTTGATTCCTATGTCTGAACCACAAAGGTGCAGATGAAAACTTTCTTTTTTGTCCACATGACTCAGTTTGTTTTTTGTAGGTCATGCATCCTGTTAGAACCAAAATGAGAGTAAAACAAAAGCAAGAAAACTAACAAAAATTCATTTTGGAGATATTTCTTTCTCTCCCTGAGCAGAGCTCCCTTGTTCAGGACATCACTTCTTTAATTATTTAACTCTGGTCTTACCCTCTGTCAGTTACTGGCTTTTATAGGAGCCAATGCCTAGGGCAAAGCGAAGGGAATTGCTCTGCTCTGAATTCCTAGGAGTTGGATTGTGCACTGATTGTGCTCGTCACTCCTACACCCAGTTGTGGATTACTCTACCTGAACTTAGAGGGGAAGAAGCCCTTTGTCTCTTCATGCACAGAGCCCTGACCAGTGACATTCCCTCCCATTTCACACTTTGTGCTGCTGTATGCCCAAAGGAGCTCTTCCACCATAAGCAACTGTGTTAAAAATCATATACAGCGAAGCTTTGGTTTCTTCCCGTGTCTTTCAGGTCCTGGAGGATCCAGTTGTTGACTCACTAACCAGTGAGACCTTCCAGGCAGCACGCCTGCTCTTTGAATTTTCTGCCAGTGGACAGATGTGACCTGCCTGCAGATACACTCCAAGTGTCTGCGCTTCCCCAGGAAACACCCCATTGCTTCCTATTTTTTCCTTTTTTATTTTTTTTTTTAATGAAAGAGGAGTCTGACAGGGAGGCGAATAGAGTGAGGGATAAGGATGGAGGTGTTTTCAAACGGTTCCAAAGTTTTATTTAGTTACAGTTTTATTAAGAATTTTGCGAAGGATAGAAGAAAGCAAAGGTGCACTGTAGACTGTAGGTTTTTCCTGGAGTAGTCCAAAACTGCACTGTAGATGTTAAAATTATCAAGGCACTGTTTCTGTGGCAGTAACATAGATCTACCCATAGCACTGGTCAGATCTGAGTCCTTGCATCATGAAGGTAAATGAAACTCCTGTGCTCAAAGGAGTAAAATTTGGCTACATTGCCTTGCAGTGGATATTGGATAACTTTTTCTCAGGCTTGGAAAATAAGGTCTTGGCTAAGTGCTGGTAAAATACTGCTATTTCTTATCCCTGCCTTTCTATTGTACTGCAGGGTGTAACTTCTGGAGTGTTCTGTACTCGGTATTGCCACAGGTGACACAAAGTGGAGCACAGAAGAATTTTCAGTGCTAGGGCATGGCATTGTTTTGGTATTTAATACCAAAGAAGTAGCAAGGCAGGCCCTTCATACAGGTTTTAAACTAATCCTGCAAGTTATAGGGTGGGTTTTTGGGTATTTTCCTGAAGTGTTAGTGGTTTTTAAAAAATCTGTATTTCAAAATGGGTCCTCTTTGCCAAACCTCCAGCTCGGAGATACAGGGAAAAGATGCCCCCCTTACCCATTGTTACAAAGTTTTCAAATAAAGATTTTCACTGTTTCTCCAGGGTTCTCTTTTTTTTTTTTTTTTCAAGGTAAGGGTGTAAAGTGATAATTTTCACATGGCAATTATGTATTAAAACCTAGGACCAGCTGCCCTGGGAACACTTGTGGGTGGTGAGCGCCTGAAGCCTCCTGTATTTTGGTGGATCTCACTAGGAATGCCCTTTCTTGTCTGTGTTTGGAACAGCGGTGCTTGCAAGGGTCACACACGTTATCGTTTATTGCCGTCAACAGCGGGGCCGTGAGTGAACGCGGGCATTTGTGCAGGGAGCAAAGGTGCCGGGCTTGTAGGGCCCGCACGGGCACCCCTGAGGGACGAGCCCGCCACAGCCCCGCCCGCCCTCTCTCCGCCGCTCGGGGCCGTTCCCGCCGCCCGCCGCCGCCTCCCCATTGGCCCGCGGGCCGCCCGCCACCGCCTCCCCATTGGCCCGCGGCCGCCAGCAACAGCGACAGATATATCCTGCCGCGCCCTGATTGGCTGCCGCCTCCCGCCGAGCCATCGCAACACCGCGGCGCGCGCGGCGCCTCAGGAGGCGCGCGGGGCGGGGGGGCTGAGGCTGAGGCTGAGGGAGCGGCGGGACCTCTGAGGGGCGGGGGGTGCTCAGGGAGCGCGGCACGGCCACGCCCTGTGGAACCCCATTCTCTGGGCGCTGTCACCGTCGTTTCTGCCGCCTGCCGTGGAACGGAGACGGGACACGGTCAGGAGCCAGGCAGGGACGCGGCCCCATGGGACGGCAGCAGCCCCATAGCAAAATTCCCACTGAATCTTTCTGGACTGCTGTCTGAGATCCCAAATAAGGTACTTGAGTTTTCATCCCTGCTGATATGACATGTCACTACAATGACTGTGATTTAGCCAGTCAGTGGTATACGATACAAGTGGATGAAAGCTAGGGAGGTTACACTTCCCTGCTGTTGAAGATGTATGGGAGTAAAGAGGAATGACGCCTCTCTTACAATGAGATGTATTTTCAGTTCCTTTCAAATACTTAGTTCTGTTCCCTGTTAGGGGAGATAAGATTGGATTAACATTGCCTGTATAGAAATTTTAGATACCTGTCATTCTAAATAGGTTCTTTTGTAAAAAAGCAACCCCTTGTAAGGAATGCAGATATTTTGGCTTTGCATATAAGTGACCTTTGTTCTACCACCTTTACAACACCAGTGTCCTAAGGCCTTGTAAGTTTTTAAAATAGTTCAAGAACACGGTTGTTTTGAGTTTTTAGTTAAAAAGAAGAGGCTCAATACAGCAAAATTCCTCAGAAGTGCTAGAACAACTCTCTTTTCCAAACTTGAATCTGTAAAAGGATTTTCAGCTAAAGCAGAATTAAAGCCTTTTCTCTTATACTTAATGAATTTCATTTCCGAATTTGGTACAGTTGTTCTCTGGAGGACAACTGAATTTTCTAGGTCATTTCCCAGGTGAAATAACTTATTACTTTTCTGTAAATTTATGTTAGACAATTCAAAGCTTGATATGTGAAATTAAGCAAATTAAAAGTGTTTCCCTTTAAGAGATGTAAAGTCAAGTAGTTAAAGTACAGTGTATTCTGGCCCACTATTGCCTCATGTCACCTGGATATTGAACCTGCACAAAGCACTTTTGAAGACCTAATTGAATTTGGACAGGATTTTGCAAGTGGTGCCTACAGCTGATCTCACAGGATTTGGCCACTCTGGGTTACAGGGGGCTGAGCAGAACTCACGGGTGGGCTGCTGCTTCCCCATCCGTGAGCCAGAACAGAGGGGGTGCCTGGCCATGCAGTAGAGGAAGAGAACAGGAGAATCTCTGCTGAATGCCAGTGGTGCTTTAGGCCTTCTCTGCCTGCCCTGCTGGCTGGAGTTAGTCTTTCAAGGAGAGCCCAGTGGAGTTCTTTCCATGGTATTCACGTTGGGGTAGCAATTTGTTCAATCTGTGTCTTACCTCGTTCTGGTTTCCTAGATGTGATTTGCGTCCTCATCGTGTTCTGCTTTCCCTGTCCTACCATCTGTAGCAAGCTCTGGATGTGTTTATGTTGTTCTTCCTTGGAGCTGTACTTGGAAGCACATTGAGCACGTGGCTGACCTGCCCTGAGCTGAATGTGCTGTACCTGCTGTTGTCATTCCTCCTCCTCGACATGGCATGGCCTAGCAAAGGAAGGAGCTTGCCCTAGATAGAAAAAAAACAACGTTATTTTTATCCTAAAATGTATATAAGGGCCCAAAGAGCAGTGCCTGTATGTGTTGATTGGTCACAGAAGGGGGATGGAAATCTAGGAGCACTTTCAGAAGTTCTGTTCCTTGGCTCTCCCTGAGGTGAGAGGGACACTTTCCCAATGGGCAGCATCCATGTTTTCAGCACTGCTGCTAGAGGCAGCTTTTCTCTGGGCAGTTCAGCAGACAGCCCTGAGCCTGGCAAGGTCAGAGACTGAGGTTCTGCCCTGGAGGGGCAGTTTCTCCATGGAGGTATGGTGTGGAAATGGCTGTATGGAAGTCCTGCACAGCAGCTGCCATGAAAACTTCCCTGGACTAATCCAGGACATTGCTAGAGGGGATGGAGGACGTGAGCAGCAGCTCTTCCTGCTTGCAGTCCCATTATTGGCAGTTCCCCTTGCTGTCACAGTCACTGGTGCATCCAACACCCACTAAGGACAAATGCTGTGAGATACAGCTTCAAGGCAATATTTTCAGGCAGTCTCTCATTCTGGAAGCCTGGCTCACCTTGCTTGGGGCCTCATTTTTAGAGGAAACAAGCACTTTACACAGTGACTCAAGTAGGGCACGCAGAATAAGAGGCCACTTTTGAAAATGTTGGCAAAGGCATTTTGTTTTATCTCTGCACTTCATTAGTCTTATCCCCAAAGTCTTTCATGTTATGTTCTACAGTGAAAGGTCATTGTTTCAGATCAATCATTTTCGGTGGGATTTAATCCAGTTCTAAGTCAAACTAATCCACTTTGGTAAAGATTGAAGGGCAGTAAAAATTCGTTTGTTAAGATAGATCTGGTCTTATTTTTTAAATGTGGCTGTTGATGCTGAGTCCTTAATTGTGTATGCTCAGCATGAGGTGTCTTCGGAGAGGTTCCAGAAATCATGGGCATCCAAATTCTGATCTTATCTGTAGGCTGCAAGTGCTCAGGACTTCCAGAAAAACCCTGGGATTTAGGAGGATTGAGTTATTTTGTATTCATGTTTTTTACTTCCAGTATTATCTTAACACAGGTTGTTTCTTTTTCCTCTTACCTGTAGAGCCTCTTTTCAAAATGGTGCTCTGGTGGCAGCTGCTGATTAGCAGGCTTGTTCATGTTTTCCTGTTGAAACTTGTGAATTCTGGTTTAATTTCCCTTCATTACAGAAAATGTAAAACTGCATTCTTCTATCTGGGCAGGGCTAGCAAACACGTATTCTGAAGTAGCTCATGAGGAGTTAAAGCTGCTTTCAATTAGCTACTGTGTTCTCACCACTTAAAGGAACCCCCACAACTGAGCATGCTTGACAGCCCCCTGTGCATATCCCTGAATCATTCTGGCAAGGAAAAACTGCCATAATCTTTTATTCAGACACAGTGCTGTTTCCTCACTGGACTCTGAAATGAGCAGGTGCTGGAAGATAGCACATTTTGCCAGAGAGTTCTGAGGGTTTATCAGCTTGTGTCTGCACAGGATTTTGAACATGCAAAAGGCAGTGCAAAAGGTGTGTGAATGCCAAATGATATAAAATACACTGCAGTGGTCCCAAATAGGCTTTGGGCTACAGACCTACCCTTTCCCATGAGGGAGCAAGAGCTTTGCAGGTTTTGTACAAATCATTACCCTTCCTGTTTCAGGTTCTTCCCATGCAGGTGTACAGATACACAATGTACTTCACCACAGTGCATGGCATGGACCTGAGCAGCACTCAGGCAGTGTCATCATTCTTCATTCTAGGATTTACCCTTGAGTTATGAGGGAGGTTCTGTGAGAGTGATTCAAGATTAATATGAAATTGAAATATGACAAAGAGTAGAATATTTTCACACACTGTGACAGCCTAGAGGCTTGTTAAACTGTGCTGTATGGTTTGGCTAGAAATATGTCACTGAAATTACAGTCCCTTGTAGTTTGGGAAAGAATCATCACACTACAGCTACACCCACTGCTATCTCGTGCTCTGATCTTGTCATTGGTTACAACACCTATCCTCCTGATGCACACTTATCTCACTTTACTGGGGGAATGTGCTGCTAGAATTCTAACAATAAAAATTACAGATAGTCCTAAGCCCGTGTAAGAATCTGTCCTTACAGCACTATCTGAGCATCATGCCCCTTGTAAGGGCCAGTCACAAGTATTTCCAAGATCAGATGTTCACAAACTCCATCTCTCTTTCTCTTCCACAGTTGTCTCTACTTCATTTGCTGTGATGTGGAAGCTGGTTAACCTCCCCCACCAGTGGGTGGTTTCTCTGTTCTCTCCCTGTTTTTCAGTATCTTGTCCCCAAGACTTTCATCATTTAGCAGTTCCCTAAATAAAACATTTCCTTGCTGCAGAAAGGAGAGGGAAGATCATTTGCTCCAGGGATCAGGAGGATGTTAGTGGCAGGGACTTCGTTGCTCTGTTGCTGTAGTTCCATGAGTTTCAATTCTCAGAAAGAATTCCACAAAATGTGTGTGCTTCTTCAGTGCTTCCAGGACAGCAAAAGGGGAGGTTTTCCACCGTGGGGAAAGCCTGGGGATGGCACACGGTGGTTTCCTCGTTGTGTTGCCTCTTCCCCAGTGTCCCTGCAGCTGAACAGCAGCACTGGGGAGACACCCTCTGGGACTGCTGAGGTGTCCCCAGTGCCCCTGTGTGAGCGAGCACGGGACTGGAATGGCATTTCAGCAGGAAGCTATTTATAGAACATGGGTGCTGTCCAATAATCAGATATGCCTGTGGAGCAGAGCCACTGCCTTAGGTCACAGTGCAATTTTCAGTGCCATAAATTTCTCCATCTACAAATTCTTGCTGGGTGTGGTCACTTTGGGAACAATTCTCAGTCCTGCCTCATGAGAGCAGTATTCCTGAGCTTTAATGGGAATCACGGAGAGCTGCCTGGCATCCAAGCTCAGCAGGGGAACCACAGTCAGGCACTGTTTGCACCCCATTTGGCACACTAATAAAGGGCCTGCTGATTTTTCCATTTCCTTTCCATTTTTGTTTTTAGACATTGTGACTCATAAATATTGTAGTAGATTATAAAAGCCATTGCCTGAGGTCTAATTTCTGTTTATTTGTACCTCGTAGATCTGTGGAGCCACTATTGAGGATGAAGATCCAGAGCACTATGCACTGTGTGTGCAGGAGAATATAGGTACTCTCCCCCAGACCTTGGATGTGAAATGCAATCTCTTCCCTTTCTTTAGGTTACAGTCAGACTGTGGAAACGCTGTGCACAAGGTTGCCTTATTTTAGCACTTTTTCTTGCAACTGTTGAATTTAGATATGTATCTGGTTTTAGAGCAGTGAGGTTACACATGACCTCCTGGATTCAAGGTTACGAATTTTTGAGATGCTTTAGACTGAGAAATAGCTGTTTTACAGAAGCCTCAATTAAGGAAACCAAAGCATTTAATGAGAATGTTTTGTGCATGTGTAGCTATATCTACATATATTTGGCAGATTAATGCAGATTGGTTCAGTGGGTGAATAACTCGTTTTAAAAATACTTTGTAATCCATTTCCCTGGGGAGTCTGAAGCTGCTGTACAAGACTAGAAAGCTTCTGGTAAACCCTGCATATTTTCAGAGCTGTTGGAATGCTTTGCAAACTGATTAATCTCTACTGAGAAATTATTACAACTGCAAAGGTTCCCAGCTGAAGTGTACTGGCCGAGTAGGATTGGCCCATCTCTCACTATTCTTGCTTAAGGGTCAGATACATTAAGATCTGTATTTTTACATGGAATCATATCTTTTCAAAATCACATCCCTGCTGTCCTCAGCTAAACATTTATTCTAAGGTAAAATCAATAGAAGTTTTACAATAATTATGATAATAAATTGAAATTATACTTGGGATCCATTCTGTTAAGATTTTAGGTGTCAGTACCCTCTCTTAGAGACAGTGAAAACCAAATTCCAGTAGGAAAAAGCTCCATTTGGCTTGCTGGGATGCGTGCACAGTGGTGTGTGTGCTTCACACTCCTGCAAAAAGCTGTTTCCAGAATGCTCTGGCAATCGGTTTGTAACTCGCTGGGTGCAATTTTTATCTTTCATGCCTTATTACATACATCTATCACTTATTGGTCATATTTATTTATGTCCTTTAAAAAGATAGCAATATTCATCTAATCCCTTTAAAAACCACAGCATTTATTTTAAATTGCATTAGGGCTTAATGCACAAAAGCCAGCAGCATTAGAGTGAAGGCTAAAAACTTTTGTGTGACACAACGGACTGGATTTACTCATTTGAAGTAGCGCAGGAGTACTGAGGGCAGTGGGAGAGCGTCGGGAGGAGTGAGAGCAGCCTTGTCCCTGCTTCCGGGGCGTGCTAATGGACTTTCTTTCCTTTCCTTTCCTTGTCTTTGGGGGGTGAGGACAGGTGGGAGCCTAAATTGCTACAGGTGCTCTGGTGCTGAAGTGTCGCTGGTGAGCAAACCTTTCACTCAGCCGTACAGCAGCTCCCCGTCCCTGCCGCGGTGCAGGGATGTTTCACTGCTGGCCAGGGGTGAAAAGGAAAAGTTAATCCGTGATTTATTGTAAGAGATGAGTAATGGGGCTCCCAGCGTGTCTGTGGACACCAGCAGCAGTTTGTGGTTTGTGCAAGGTTCTTACCTTGGGATGATTTTTATGTAAGACTGGTACTCTGTCAATTTATGAAAGAGGAGCTTGACTATTACACATTAAAATACGTAGTAAAATTGAATTTAGCTGCATCTCTTAGGCAAGGTAGTACAATCGGTCCGTGGTACCACCCCCACAACTAGGGCTGTTTCAAGGCAGCCGGGATGCGAGATTCATTTATTTCCCCGAAAGAGGCACAACCGTGCCACTACCGCAAGACAACGCCGGCAGGCTGCGGCCGCACGGAGCAGCCATGGCGCTGGGCAGGGAGGCACGCACGAGAGCGGAGCGCGGTCTCACGGCCGTGACCCGGCCGCGCCTCCGCCGAGCCCGGGCAGGGCGGTGGGGCGGTGGCGGTGCCGCGCCCCGTCCCGTCCCGTCCCGCAGTGCCCGCGCCCCCGCCCACCTCCACCTTTGCAGCAGGAAAATGCAGCACTCGCAGCGCGCACGCGCCTCCCGCGCCGGCGCCCCGCCGCGGCTATTTATAGCAAGTGACGTCACCTAGAAATAGAGCGCGGGGGAGCGGCGCCCCCTCCCCTCCCCTGCNGCACAGCCCGGCACAGCCCGGCACTGCCCGGCGGGCGGCTCCCCTTGCGGTCCCTGCTCCCGCCACCCGTGCGCGTCCAGCCGCACATCCCCGCCCGCCTTCTGCTCTCTCCGAGGGGCGCGCAGAGCCCAGCCCGGCAGCCACCACGGAAGCGGCCATGGGGGACCGAGAGCAGCTGCTGCAGCGAGCCCGCCTGGCCGAACAGGCGGAGAGATACGATGACATGGCCTCGGCCATGAAGTCGGTGAGTGGGGCCGGTAGCCTGGCGGCCGTGGGGCGTACTCGGGGAGGAGTGTGCAGGGGGATAGTAGCGAGGGAGGGAGGGAAAGGAATTGCGAGCTGGTCCGAGGCGGGGTTGGCTCCGGGGAGGATGCGAGCCGCCGGGTCCCACCCGTGGCGGTGAAGAAAGGAGGGCGGGAGCGGGAGCCAGACCATCCCGCCGGGACACCTCGCCGCCGCGTGGGGCGGTGCCCGGTACCACCTGCCTTCGGCACAGATGAGACAAAGAGTAGCCGGTCCAAACCGAACCTAGCTCTCTCTTTAAAAATCCGTTTCCTTCCCCGCTAATTCCCCCGTTCCCTCGTGCGGGCTGTCTCGCAGCCCTCCCGCTCCCCGGCTGTCCCTGCCCCGGGGGTGTGGCTGTCCCCGTGCCCTCCTCTCTGTCTCCCCGCCGCGCCAATCGGGCTCGCAGTGCGGCCATTTGAATGCCGCCCGCCTCTCCTCGCGGCGGGAGCGCTGTGCATTTCTTCTCTGCTAGAGATGGGGCCCGTCCTCGCCCCCCTCCCTTCCACCCCGATGAGGTGGTGGGTTTGACCTTGGGGTGCGTCTCCCCTTCTGGGCACACGCCAGCGTTTGGGGGCGCTGCTCCGGTGGGATGGGCACTGCGGCGGGGGCTGTTTGGGAACACGGCAAGAGGAGCCCCTTCCTCTTCTCGACGTTTCTTCTACCTCGCCGTAAAAGACGCGAGTAGAGGCCTCACTCACTAACATTAGTAACTCAAAGATAGTAGCTGCATCCGGGTGTGAAAGCTACCCCCTGTTCCAGGAGCGTTTCCTGAGCTTTAACGTTGCCTTTTTGCCTCTTCTTTATAGGGTAACAGTTTCTCAGTGCGTTCCGTAGCCTGTTGAATACTGACATGTGTTTAAACAATGTTACATTTACAACTCTGCTCAGAACCAAGCAATGAAAATTATTTGTACTGATCTGCCTGTACTGATACATAATAAAATTGCAGAATGATCAAACCTATTATGTCTAGTCCCTTTTTTGAAAACCAAGTGTTCACACGATCCCAATGTTACGGGTAATGTAAATGCCATTGGATGCTTAGCAGTGTCTTTGCTGTATCGGTTTACAATTGGTTTGTTCTTGCTGATATGTCCTCTGAATACCAAAGGCCCCAAGAGGAACTTTTTCCCTTGAGAGTGCTGCTGTTTGAAGGCACGAGATGATTTTAGTTTGAAAGAGCAACTTCAAATGGAGTCCACATTTTTGTTCTAAGAATGTCTATGTCACCTCCCTTAAATGAGGACAGTAAAAAGACACTAATTTTGCTGCTCTTGTTCATTTTCGCTGTTATGTTGTAATAAATATTAAGACCAGCCCAGTTTTAAAACAGTGAACAGTGATAGTTCTGAGTATCTCAAACCAGAGCCACAAGATGTTAAAATACGTTGTGTTTTAATTATATCTGTAAACTTATTGATACATATGATGTAATAGTAACAGCTCTGCTTTCAGATGGTAATTTTAAAAGATGAAACAGAGAAACCACTAAAATGTGCTGCTCTAGGAAACAATTTCTAGCTGTTGCTAGTAGAAAGCTTTATATTCCTCCAAGAACTGCAGACCTACAGTGTATGTATGGTTTCTGGGCATGCATGAAACCATGAGAACACAGTTGCTGTGCTTCAGGAAGTGTGTAAATAAAGTACTTACAATTAGTGTGTATGTCCAGTTGTCTTTAAACTGTTCTAATTACTATGCAAATTTTCATTCATCTGGAGCCATGGTATTCTCATCTGCAATGCCCCTTCTGCTCGCAGATAAGTTGTGTGATTGGGAATTCGAGAACACTTTGTAAGTGAGGGGAGTCTTGAACTTACAGAAACTTCTGGTTTTGAAATACAAAACGTCTGACTTTCAAAGGCAACAGTTCCCTTATTTTGAGCTGTTCATATTCTGTTGCATATCTGTAATGTAGCATCTGCTGGTGACTTGGCTTTCACAGGTGTTCACTCCAACACGGCAATTTCCAGAATGCTCTTTAGTGTTTGAGGTTGATTTTGTAGGTCTGAGCGTAAGCTTCTGTGGAATGCTCTGAGGGCTGTCTGTCCTCACAGCTCACACTTCTGTTTCAGTGATTGGAAATAACTAAGAGATAATTAGGAGAACTTTTTATCCATATAGGTTAATATTGAAGTAATACTGCAATCCAGAGAACTTAGACTTCCTCCAAAAGGAAGGAAATCAGTATTCTAACTCCGGTATCTATTCTCCAGGATACCTTGATTTGAAAAGTTTATTTTTAATTTTTTTTTTTTTTTAATCTCTGAATGTAACACATCCGGTGCTTTAAAAAGGTGCTATATTAAAGTAGTTTGCTTTCAGTGTAAACTGAAATCTGAACAGTTGATTTCACTTTAGATATTACTACATGTTACAGAGTATAGCCAACCGCCTGGTAGTTACTTCAGAAACATAAAGTAACAAATACTTGTTTTAGTGAAAGTGTATTTACCTGATTTTTGATTCTGCCACTGAAGAAAAAAAGTGTGACAAGGCTGCCATTTCATCTGTCAGCATAAAGCTGGAGAAACAATTTTTTATTATACCCATCAATTCCTTGTTTAAAAAAAACCAAAAAACCACTAGACCAAGTAGCAGTTGTAGCTTAAATAAGGAATTTACTGCTCAATACAAATTTTTGTTGCTGTAAACTTAATTTTCATGGAAGAACTCCAGTATTTTTGCTTGTAATGAGTAAACAGGAGAGGAAAATGAAATAGTTGCTGTTACAAATTAATGGGTCTAGTTTACTTTTTCCCAGCTGAAGTTATTTTAATAGAAAATACAATCATATGTAAATGGCACTCTTCCAAGGGGCACGGCATTCCCATTGCATTAACTGCTGCTCCAGGATTCCAGCTATTTCAAATAAAGCTTACACGGTAGGTACAGAATTGTTTCTCAACACACTGGAGAAAGATGCTTTTGGCATAAGTGTGAAAGGTTCTCAGGTGATGCAACAAATGCTTCAGCCTCCTGAGATTAAAGGATACAGTACCTTTGGTTTAGATAATTCCAGAAATCATGAAAAATGTATAAGCCCTTCATTTTTTGGACAGTATTTATCCTAATACGTAGTGCTTAGAACCTCTATTGATTTCTGTTGCTATTCCAATGTAGCTACATAGTGGTAAAAAATCATTTGCTTTTTACAATTAGTAACATGAGTGATGTGAGATACAGAATTTTAAAATCAGTTATATGATAAATACTACACAGTGAAATAAATTTAAGTCTTGAACTAAAGTTTTTGAAACAAAATAGCTTGAGGTTCTAGTTTGTTATGTAGACCTTATCTGTATATATAAATGGACTTAAAAGGTTTGGGATGTTCTATATTTTTAGTACTTATCCCTGAGTGTCTGGTTTGGCGTTAATGAAGTGTGTTTGTGTAGGAGAGGGGAATGAGTTGTCTTTAATGTAAGTAGTGCCCTCCCCTGCTGGGAGATGACTTCCCCATGGGGTTCTCTAGGCTAAATGTAACCATAGAACCTCCAATGCTTGGTATATAGCTCTGAAAGCACATGATGCAAGCAATTGGTCTGGTTTAAATTCATTAGTCTGGTTTCTATTTGTTCCAAAATTATGGACTGTGTGACTTTCTATCAGGCAAGTTTTAATAATTAAACCTGACTTTATACTGGCTCAGGTACAGTCATTTTTGCGGCAGCTGGCTCAGAGCTGGCTCTAGCTGTGAGGGATGTGCTCTGGCTGACAAAACAAGTATAATCACAGACAGTCAACTGACCTGGGTCAGGTTGTGGATCTGCTCTCCACTGTGGAACATTCACTTTGGTGTGTTTTCCATGAAAGGAGCTCAGCTTGATGTATGGTGTATGTGGGATCACACACGGAAGGGATTTCTGAGCTGATGGAGTACTGCCACGCTCATTAGCATGTGGAGCTAGGAATTCCAGGGTTATAGTCAGGATTCCTTTTATATGCTCCCAATTTTTGGTCACTAAATTGCAAAAGAGTTGTTAATATCTTTATTAGAGAAGATGAGTTAGGTGAATTGTAGTGGAGATAGTTGAGGAAAATATTGATTGGGAGCTATGATGAAGATTCTCAAGATGTCGTTAGAGTTGATTCTTGTGCATTTCATTCTCTTAGGTTGCCTTTAATTCTATTAGGACAAGCAGAGCAGTGTCTTTTGGGAGTTCAGGTTCCTGAACTGTGGAAAAGCCATTTTGGAGATAAAACTAATTGACTTACTATATTTTAAGAACAAAACCTAAGTTTGAAAGTAAGCTCTCTGTTACTCTAAGAGTTGTAATTAGCATAAAGTATTTTTTTAGATCTGGAAATAAACACTTTTGTTAGAAGGTTCACCAGCAGTCTCAGAACAGTGTAAATACTTGTGACTTGATAGTTTGTAGTATGTATTTAGTGCCTGTCAAGCAGTGTTAATGTGCATATTTTTAAAAAGAAATAGTTAATGATTTTAACAGTGTCTGAACAAGGACAAGTTTATTTTCACACCAAAGTACGTATCCTTAGAATTCTAGTGACTACTTTTAAAGCAGTATGCTTGAGGTAGGGGAGTTACATTTTTCATCCTAATTCCTTTGAGTTTAATTTCATGTGTATAAATTTTAAAAAGTAGAACAATTTCAAGTGACTGTGAGTCTGATAGCCTAAATTAAAACAAGAAGTGAAATAGGCCTAAATACACAGTATTAGAAGTATTATTCTTCTATCTCAGCTTTTTGAAGTAGCAGTTCGAAGCTGATCACGGCTTCGTTGCTGATTTGCTGTCCTATTTCTATGCAGTTTCTTTTATGTCCTATCCCTGGAATTTGTCTGCAGCCAGTTAGCAGAAGTCAGGGTCGCTTTTTTATTACACTATGTAATCGCTCACTACGAGTCTGAAAGATACTATCAAACACTAATTCCATCTGTACTGTGCAGAGCTTGGGGGCTGCAGCGCTTCCATCGCTGCTCTCGAATGGAAGCAAGCAGCAGGGGAAAGAAATGCAAGAATTGAACCAGCTTCCAGTGTTGGTGCTGTGTTCCAGATTCAGAAAACTGGTGTTCTAGGTACATTTGATTTCATCACTGAATGTGTAGTCTGTATAATTATAGCAGACTTCCTAAAAAACCTGAGCCTTCCTCTGTGATTGCTTCTCCATTACACAAGCCTGACTCACTTTTATTCAATAAATGTTCTTTGCAGTGGCTTCTAAATACCCCTTCTATTACATCAGAACTGTGGGGATTTCACACTTTTAAGTCCTGACTGCAGAACAGTTTTAAACTTTCAATGTTACAAAGTTACTCCAGTCTAGAAGGAATTTTGGGGTCTAGAAGGAATTTTGGCATCTAGAAGAAACTTTGAATCTTGCACTTCGTGATGAAAGTATTGAAGGAAGTTTGCACACTCTTTTCTAAGACAAACCCTTTAAATTTGCTTTTTGTCTGTATTTTCAGGTAACTGAGCTGAACGAGCCCCTCTCAAATGAGGATAGGAACCTGTTGTCTGTAGCCTACAAGAACGTAGTGGGAGCTAGACGGTCCTCCTGGCGCGTCATCAGCAGCATAGAGCAGAAGACTATGGCAGATGGGAACGAGAAGAAGCTGGAGAAGGTTAAAGCCTATAGGGAGAAGATAGAAAAGGAGCTCGAGACAGTCTGCAATGATGTTTTGGCTCTCCTAGATAAATACTTGATCAAGAACTGCAATGACTTCCAGTATGAGAGCAAGGTCTTTTACCTGAAAATGAAGGGGGATTACTACCGCTATTTGGCAGAAGTTGCTGCTGGAGAGAAGAAGAACAGTGTCGTGGAAGCCTCAGAAGCTGCCTATAAAGAGGCTTTTGAAATCAGCAAAGAGCACATGCAGCCCACTCACCCCATTAGGCTTGGGCTGGCACTCAATTTCTCAGTGTTCTACTATGAAATCCAGAATGCCCCTGAGCAAGCCTGCCTTTTAGCCAAACAAGCCTTTGATGATGCCATAGCAGAGCTGGACACACTAAATGAGGATTCCTACAAGGACTCCACTCTCATCATGCAGTTACTTCGAGATAACCTCACTCTGTGGACGAGTGATCAGCAGGATGAAGAAGCAGGAGAGGGCAATAATTAGAAAGCTTTCCTCTGATCCCTCTTTCATCCACTTGGCCATCCCCATCATCACCAATATTTCCTTGCCACAGTCACACTAAATATCTAGTGCTAAGCATATCTGTATTGTACAGCTGTTCAGATCTGCTGCCCACTTTATCAAGAAGCAGTTTCAGATGAGTCTTCATGGGCATTGATGGATTGATTGGTTTATTGGCCCTATTTATCTTAGTTGCACTTGAGCAGTGCAGAAGGAGGCATTTTTAGTTTGCCTGTTGATTGGAAAATATGGGGAAGAATAATGGAAAATGATGAGGATAACTAGATTCCAGTTAAATTTTATCTGTTTGAAATGAGCTGACAGTTCTGTTAAGCAGTACATTTTGTGCATGCAAAGTAAATTAGGCACCCCAAATTTTTTTCAGTCGATGAAAACAGTTCAGCTGATGTGAAATGACAACTCTGTTCATCAGTTTACAATAAACTGTTTGAAATGTGAGGTTTCAGTAGCAATTTGGTTTTTTGCCTCTAACTTATGTGCACAGTTTCTTTAAATGCAGTGCATCAACCTAAGAGTTTTGATACTTGTAACCTTTTGCAGTTGTTTTGAAGAATCATGAATTTATTTTTTGTAAACTCTTTGGCTGTTTAGTTGTCTGTGTATTCTGACAACTCTATGTCAATATTTGCCCATGTTAAGATGGATGACTGGGAAGCCAGACTTCTAAATTAAATGTTTTGGAATTAAGTGAATAAAATAAAATGCTGCTTCAGGGATGTTATCTCTACGTGAGCTGTCCTGTCTTTTGTTCAGAGCAGAGATAGAGTTATCTAACACATCACTCATGGGTTGAAACTTAGTAAATCAAAAGTTTAATGAGGAGTTGGCACATGATAAGCAACACAAAAGCACAACATTGTGTGCTGAAAGAAGAAAAACCCAAGCCCACAAAAACCAAAAGTAGTGGGGGGTCACCTCTGTTAAAGGGGAGTTTCCCAAGGTGGTATATTTAGTTGTTTACTCAGTAGAAGAGTTGCTGAACAATTGTAAAGCCCATAACTTACCATATCAATGCAGAGACTTGTGTTTGCTTCTGTCCACTGGAAGTTCTAAGCTGTTTCTCTGAAGTGCTGATCACGAAATCAGCTTTACACGTTAATATCCCAGTAGCTATTTCATATTACCTGCTTCAAACAGAAGCAATACTTGTTGCTAAAGACTGCCTTTCTCTGTTTAGCTCACTTAAGTCTCACTTAAGCACAAACTTAACACTGTTGTTTTTGTTTTCTCCCAACAGTTAGTGTGCATGTACGTTTATTGGTGCCGTACATACTTCTGTAATGGTATGTCCCAGAAGCAGGAAAAGTTAGCTGTATCCAGACTGCCACTGGCACCTGAGCTAGCTCAAAAGTCATGTAAGTTCTCATTTATCAGAATTCTTATTCTTTAATTAGTGCAATAATTATTACTAGTCAGAATTACCCACAACTGCTCATACTTTTTAAAACAAGTGCACTAGTTGTTCTTAAGTATCTGGAGTTTTGAATTTTTTAAATGGTAGATTTGTGTGCATTTATATATTCTATCATCTTAGAGATAATTCTAGCTTTAAAATTCTAGCCGTAAAATTGGCAACAATTGAAAGAGTAATGCAACATCTGAAAAAGATGAAAATACAGGTACACACTTACCTACCTGCCCCTGTGTAACCAAGGTAAAACTTGGCCATAAGATTGTCTTTTTACATTGAAACCCTCTGGATGGTTAATAATAATATTGGCAATCAGTAGGTTTATTTCCCTGTTGGTAGAAGTACCTGTCTTTTTGTTACCTTTTTTATTAATATTTTTCCTTATTCAAAAACCAAGGAGTCCTTTCTCATTTTAGTTACTGCCTTGTGCAGACCCTTTATGACAAAACTATGAGCATCATGTAGTTTGTGAGTCAGCAGGCCTGGCATCTCTGGACTGGGCAGCTGAAGGTTGGCTCTTGCCCTGGTGCAGAGGATCCAAAGTGCAGACCAAAGGGGTTCTGCAGAATGATGCTGTGTAGCAGTGAATTAGATTCCCAGTAGGAAAGCAGATACTTCTGTGTTTTCCAGCTGTCAGTGAACGAGCCAGTTACATGGAGAGCACGTTTTTGTGGTTGTGTTTTGGTAGGAGTCAGTAGAGAGTTTTCTATGGAGCAAGAAAAAATTGCGCCAGTGCAATCCAATTCTTGTTTCCACTTCAGCAGCTTTTTCATTTCCTGGGCCCTGGGATTGCTAAATGCTTTTTTGTAATCCTTACTGTGATCTGGAGGAAACCAAAGCTGATGAATAGCACATATTGTTTATTCCAATAGTCTTCAGTAGACCACAGCATTCAGGTATTTTGGAACTGGTATTTCACATAGGTGACTCCCAGGTCATGTCTTCTGCCTATCACTCTCTAAAATAAATAAAATCCTAGGCTATGCCCAATTTATTGTTTGAAAACACCAGATGTATTCACCAAAGGTGCTAGTTGAAGTTCACAACATTTCTTGAAGCAGGTGTAATTCCAATGGAAAGACTCAAAATTTAGTGACTTCCCCCCCTGCCCCCAGAGGGATTTCTTTATGTGTCCTTGAAGGCATTAAAGGTTGTTTGCTGCTCTTGGCATGGTGAGGGTTTTGTTAGGGTCCATCTGAGCATTACTCTTGCCCAGAACCATGCTTTTTGTGTCTTTCACAGGCAATCTTTGTTGACAGGTTAAGTCATTCTGAGGGTGTTGATATAATATTAACAAGGCCTGTGCATATCCTTGAGTTTTTAGCAACCTGATAGCTGCTAACAGTAAAGCAGCATTTTCTGTAGTGTTAAAGGAACTTGAAAGCTATGGCATAGTCAGCCCTTAAATTGTGTTGTCTTTATAGGGACAGAGATACTTTCAGTCTATGTCCTAATTGGCTCAAATATGTTCAAGTTTTATAGAAATGGTTCTGTTCATCTCTCAGAGTACAAACACACCCATACCCTATTGAACCCACTGGAACAAAATGTGCCAATGCTATGGGACACTAAACTATGTACTGAGAGGCTGTTCTTCAACATAAGCAACAGCACTGAGAATGTGAAGATTTTAGGGAGCAGAAACCTTAAGAAGAGTGATGAGACAGGTTGTCCATGGATAACACATAGCAAAGGACCACAGTTCCTCTGGTAAGTAACCATTCAGTCTTACCACTTTGGTGTCACTATGGGTTTGAAAATAGTTTTTCCACATTGCCTTTCCCTTGCCTATAACTTCTGGCTGTGGTTTTCCGTCCTTGATACTCACACTCCTGATCTACATCTGCAAGTTGGATGGACTGACTTCCAGAGCTGAATCTATTTCCAAAGGAGCACGAGGGTATTCCCTAACCTACTCTTGGGGCCTCTTCCAGCAGCTGCAATAGGCTGCTTTATAATAATCTAGAAAAAAATTATGTGAGTACACTTCAGGTTGAGGGAAATGAAAAGCCTTGTCTGTATTTTAAGTCCTGTAAGAGAATGACTTAATGATAATGGAAGTTAGAAGGGTGCAAACTGATGTCATTATATATTATAAAATATTTTCTGTTAGCATGGGTCAAACTGGAAATCTTTCAATAAACCAATTTGAGTTTAAGGACAGAGAGGAAAACAGGAAAAATATTCCAGTGCTTTGGATCCTTGTGGTTTTTAAATTCTATCCACACCACATATTTGAATTAATTTAACATAATTGCTCAGGAAAAATTGGCTAAAACACTTCAACAATGAGAAACCTATTTGGATAGGTTCATTGAAGCAGCTCCTTGAAATCAGTGGCAGATTTTGAAGAATGTGAAGTTGATTATACACATAATTGACAGAGGATGTTTAGATGTTCTGAACAAGCCTAAAGTACTTGAAGTTCCATAGATGCAGATGGTTTCGTGTCTGAGCCTTAATGATTTCTGAGATAAATGAAGATGTTTTCTGAACACTGAGGTCAGGCCAGGTAGATTTTTATTTGGTGTTGGAACTGAACCATCTGTTAGAAATAACAGTGTTCATTATGACTTTTTCCTATATGCCAATTGTGATCTAATATTGCATTAACTATAAATGTAGTAATACACTTTTATATATATATATATATACTTCAAGTATACACGTTTATTTTTTCTGAATCTTCAATGTTACTAGTTGTCTTATATTTTAGTCTAAATGATTTTAACTAATGATTTTGAACCAGCTTGGTCTGTCCCAACTCAAACATTATAGCCAGATGAATTATTTTCATTGAGTTGGGTTTTTGTAAACCCCGGAGTGCACCAAGGCAAAGCACTGTGAGTACTTCAGCAGTGAATATATATTTTTTATGGAGGTAATCATTAAGAAATCACCTATGTACAGTGATGTACTTAAATTAGTATGAGCTATTTTCACATAATTTGATAATGTGATCGATTCCACTTTAGGATTCAATCTAATAGTAGTAGTTGAACTCTTCCATCTCTGAAGAATTAAGTGGTTTAACAACATGTCTAAAGAAGAAACAGATCAAAACACACTGCCCATATGACTTTCAGTGATGTTTTGCCAGTAATAGATATTAAAGATAATAATTATTTAAAATTATAACAAACATGTATGTTATTAAAAATATAAGCGAATTATATTTGCAGTCATTGTATATAAAATTTGTAGCATTTAGAGAACTGCATCCTTGTTTGAACATCTGAGGAATGTCCTTTATTCAGGGATTTCTCCAGCAGAGGCTACTGAAGGAGCAGGGATGGCAGTAGAGCGTTGATTCCTTTCCCAAGCACGTAAGGCACACATGGGAAGGAAGCAGGAGTTGTAGGGGGTTGGCAGGAGAAGCATTTTACTAACATGCTTTGTGACTGTTGTTGTGCCCTCAGCACAAAAGGACATCTGACTCTTGTAGAGGCCAGACAAGAAGATGGATGACAGTGATTAACTGGTTTCCCTGCCGAGTAAAATGGATCATATTCTCTCTCTGCAAAGAGAAACTTGTGCTTGTCCATGTTTGCTTTGTTTTGACTCTCAGCAAAAAGCCAGATCCCGGGCTGTTGTTTGTTTTTGAAGTACAACCCAGTAACTCCAGTGACACACCTGCCCAGGGTGGGGGCCTTAAAGCACCACCCAGAGGGATGCAAGGTGTGGGCCCCATGCTGGAGCAGCCTGGCCACCATCTGGAGCCAGCGTGGAGCAATCATCTCTGTAGCTGTCACTGCATCCCAGATCCAGAGTAGGGAGCAGAAGGCCGGGCCCGTTTGGCAGGAAATGGCCCATGTCTCTCCAAGGGTTTGTTGGCTGCCCATCCACGGGGTGAGTGAGATTCCAGCATGTCCTTACAGGGCAGGAACATCTCCTCTGTTCTCATGTGCCACCTCAAGCTTTTTAAGGACTGCTGTTTGTCTCTTCTGAAACAAATCCTATTAAGCCTCTCTGGGCTGTAAAATGGTATGGAAAGATTGGGAAGTTAAGACTTTTCCTGTCATCAGTAGCATCAGAGCCCAACATTGCTGAGAGATGAACACACTTTGGTACCACTGCTGAGTCATTCTCTGGGTTTCCACAGCTGACACTTCCTCAGTTTGAGACTGGCCATGAGCCTAGGCTAAAAGGGGTCAGAATTAACTATTATTTTTAGGTTAGTGAAGCCCAACTTTAGCTGAGCTTATTAGCCCAATGTTAGTTGTGTTTAAAACAGTTGCTTTACATTTTTACTAAACACATTATGTGTGTATGTAAGTTGTTAATTCTGCCGTAAAGATTATGCTGAATCCTTGGATTAAGAACTGATTAAGAACCACTAATGTGCCAGATCTCTGGGTAAGGTATAATGAATTATTCATCCTGTTATCCTAGTGCAATCACAATAATGTCTTGGTGCTAATTAGCAGGTGGATGGGCTGACACAAATTCAGGAATACCCAGGAGATACTTTATTCAACATATATTCTGATTCCTGATGATAAAAATATTTTCTGGCCTTATAATTTATTTCTTACTCAATAGAAACAAATCTTATTTTTCTTTCTGTCATTTCAACTTTTGTTTTTTAAAATAAATTACTTTTTTAGGGCTAACTAGCCTGAGAGCTGAAGCTTTTAGCAGCTTATGGGACAGCTGTCTGCAAAGTTTTACTATTATTCCTCACTATAATACTTTGTCCATATTGGTGAGCTGCATGTTGCCATTTCTTCTATTATGTGTGATCTTTATTGTCTTGTATCAATCAGAGGAGAATTTGTCTTATTTTTAATTAACCTAGAACTTGTATGTGCACTTGTAAAGCATGGCACTTACTGTGGTAATGAATTAAATATTTATGCATATTAATGTTTATTACTTAAGGCAACACAATTTATAATAGATTTTTTTTTTGCTTGGCCATTTGTCATTACTCTATTTTTTCATCTTTCTCCCTTGTAAGTAAATTCTCAGCATTTCATTTTGTTTTACTTAATGTTTGCATATATCACTGTTCATCAAAGGGATTTATCAGAAGTCAAACTAAAGGACATTATTTTGTATTTTGCCACAGTTTCTTAAAAATTCATAGTTTTTGAAATAAGACTGCAGCCTGAAGCGTAGCTTAATGCAGATGTTTCAGTCTCACAGCTCAGCCTGAAAAAACCCAACCCACAAAGCAAAACAGTCCTCACCACCTATTTCCCCCTTGATTTCTTCTCTCGGAGTCGTTTTCCTTCATTTTGTGCTGACCCTGCTGAGATTTCCTTCCACTCCTCTGCAGAAATGCATTCTGATCACTCCATGAAGATGTAACTGGTTGATGAGACCTGTTGATTGTCTGAGAATGCCCAGCTTAGCCTGATTTTTGTGTGAGATGTGCAGCTGGCTGCTCCATGAATATCTTTTGATTTAGGGAGGAAGTGTATGAGGACAGAAGAATAATTTGGGGGAACCACTGCTGGCCTTCTTTGTGTCTGTTTCTGGTGTTTGTGTTTCTGCTCATCAACAGTGTGAGATATTTATTCTCCCTTTCCTCTTCTCCTCCTCCCCTTTTCCTGTTTCTCTCCCTTGGCCACCACATCCTTCCTAGTGCTGCTTATCTCTGAGAGTTTTCTTCCCTCTCTCAGTCCTCACTCTGCTGTGTGTGATTAAGCACATGGAACATTTCCAACCTGATGACTGCAGGGTTTTGCAATGAAACCCCTTGGAGGTTTACTGAGTGGGCTGCTCTGAAGGAGTCAGACCTTATGAGCCCTAATGCCTGCCTTTGTAGAGATTTGGAAAGTGCTTGGCATATTAAATGCATTGGTGCTATCTGAGTAACAGCAACAATCTGCATGAGGTCTTGAGGTACAAAAATATTTCCTTGTGACAAATGGTACAAAGTCCTTCATATAGAAATTTGCTCTTTTCCTTTGTGCTGAACTCTACAGACAGCTGAGCTGATGGGCACTGCTGCCAGTGACTCGTGAGAGTCTGTGGGTTAGTCTGAGACAAATATCTCATCTACAGCCATGCTCAAATTAGGTTTCTAAACTTCACATTATTTGAATTTTGGGTCTGAATAGACCAGCAGAGGTTCATCTTCAACTGTAAAAAACAAGTCACTTTTAGTAGAAGATGTCACAGCTGCAACCCTACAGTGCTGAACTGCAATGTTACAATCACAATCCCTACATCTGATTCTACATTAACTCCATCTGAAAAGAATGGTGGAGGGCATTACTGTAATAATAAATTATATTAGGATTTTGCTTTAGAGAGACTGTGAGGATGCTTTGCCGGATGCTGCATAGAAAAATACTGTGTGGTAGACCTGAAAGCTTCCTCAAGAACATTGCCCTAAGCTTTTAGCCTGTAGGCTGTCCTCAGAAGGCAGAGCTTTTTGTTACTTTATCTGGCACTCAAGGCTGTGTACACGGAGAAAACACTGTGTATCAATAATGCTGGCCTTTCAGTGCCAAGAAGCTTTTTCCCAGGGGTGTTACAGCCATTTAACATAAAGCTGGTAGTAACGTTGTCTGCTGGCTGGGACTGTCCAGAACTAAAACAGGATTGAATGCAGAAAGGATATTTGTATTCAGTAAATTCAAACATTTGAGAGTATAACAGAATTAAAATTAAAGAAAATTAATCTAGAAAATTAAAAAGAAGGGACACTCTTCCATCTTGGTGAGGGTCTGAAGGAGCTTTCAGTAAAAGGAAAACATGTTTTCATCTGCCAGATGGCCAGGTTCTTATTATTGTGGCTTCAAGTACAAAGAACAGAGGAAGAGGGCAAAGGAATCTTCTCCTCAAGCCCTGAACAGGCATGGCAGCAACACCTGGTTATTTGCATTGCTGTGACAGAGCCCTGGGTAATCATCAGAAAATGGAAATATATTAGAAAATGTACCTATGTATTCTATGTAGTGTGACTTCCCTCAGTGTCTCTCTGGAGATTTCTGACAGTTTCTTCTGGATTTTCAGAAGTCCCTCCAGTAAATCAGTGTAGGAACCATGCCTAAACTTCCTGTGACCATGCATGCTTTGCTTCAGCATCTCTGACCTAAAAAACGTATCAGAGATTACAGAATTCAGATTTTTAAAAACAAATCGTAGTTCAAATTACTTAAAATTTTTCTTTTTTTGTCTTCCGTCTTTCAGTCCTTCCATCCATTCCTTTCCCTTGCGTCTATCCTTCTTATAAAGTTCGTATTTTTACCTCAATTATCTTTTATCCTGTTCTTCCCTGAGCCCTCTTTTGTCCTTTCTGACCTATCTTCCCACTTAAAATACTTTCTTCCTGGCCTCATGGAGCATTGCCATGGTGACCACATGACATCATTGCACTGGGAACAGTTGCCTAGGAAACCATATTATGTCATTGCACTGGAGGCAGCTGCCATGGTTACTGAGTTGGCTGAGGTAACTGGGAAAAAGGGTTTGTCATCTGACGGGTGCCAGGAAATGTTCCCATTACTGGAATCAAGAAGAGACTTTTATTTATATTTTTATATTCCAGGGAGGGCTGCCTGTGACTCAAAGACCCCATTGCTTTATGTCCTGTAGGGTTCTCCGGCAGGGCTGTTTCCATTGGTCTGTGGGATCTTGCCCACCTGTTTCTACTGTTGAATGTTACTGTGAACATCAAGACACAATAAAATGGAGAAGAGCTGTGTTGTCCTATGTTTCTGCAAAAGATGGGATTGCAGCTTCTATTGCTCTTTGATTTTTCCTGTTTGGTTCCTTTGGTTTCTGAGATCAATAGCCCAGCCCAGTATTTATCCCAGCAGACATCAGATGTGCAGTAACAGTGACTGTCATAGCCTGAGCTTGCTGCACCTACACCAGGCTTTGTGCGTGTCTGTAATTTCTTTTCCACTTCTTTCCTACCTTTCCCAATTTCTATTTCATCACTGCTGACATGTACCTGTCTTATTTTAATAATCCAGCAGTTCCCAGAAATGTCCTGTGTGATAGATGAAGCAGAGGTTAAATAAAAAGTAGGAGGCAGCTATTAGAGATGAGAAAGGTATGCAAGAACAAGTTTAGTGAGTGTGTGTGATTCATGTAAGGATGTGGGCATGTAAACAGTGGTTAGCACTGTTTGTGATGTGCAGATCTGTACCTCTGGCAGCATTTGTATATGCACATAAACATACCGGCAATTGCTCTATGGATAAATAAATAACTTTTAATGAAAATAGCTTTTCCAGACTTTCTGCAATTTGAGTGAATTATGTGTCTAGGGCATTTTACTCAAATTATGCATGTGTAAGTGTGTCTGTCTCCACATCTCAAATAAAGTCTCTGCTTTCAGAACCCCTGCAAATGCTCTGGAGTTCACTAGAAACTAGTTACAAACTTCCCACTGAAGTTCATGGAATGAGCTCTTCTTTGGCCCCACTGTGTGCAGTCCTCTTCAAGCTGAAAATCAAAATCCTTACAATTACTGTGGAGCTGCAAACAGGAATGCAGTCAAAGAAGCCATCGAGAGTGCTGGTGGCAGGCCAGGTAAATGAGGAGTTTTGGGGCACCTGAAGTATTGATTGAAATCCAGGGCTCCGGAAATGTTGGGAGTAGGCTGGAATGGGGGTAGCATCTCAGTTCTGGCAGAACTAGGAGGAAAATCCAGAAGAGGGAATGTAACTTCATTGGGCAGGGAACAGAATTTCCACTTAGGTATGGGAGGAAGCAAAGGGATAGAGGTTGGGGTTTTTTGATGTTTGTTTATCTTGGATTCCCCTCCTTATGCTTTGCAAATACTGTTTGATTGACTGTTTATTTGTTCAGCATACTGAACAAAGAAATCTCAGCCTTTGTGCTAGAGTAACTGTAAAAGAAAGTTGTGCTTCATACCTGAAATCATTTAATTTCATTTTAATCAGATGGCAAGGAGCAAAACAGCTCATAGAGGGGGAAAGCAGCAGCCAGTCAGTGCTCAGGTGTTCCCAACAATCAGGTGAGACAAATATTTACTTGCTTGTGCTTCAGATCTGCATGTAAATTCTTGAATTCTAGTTTGGTAACAGTGTTTAGTTAATCAACATGCAATGGTGGGGTTTGCAATTCAGGCTGTTCTGTTCATGATGAGCCAAGGGACTTGCATCACTGCAAAATATGTGTCAGTAATCATGGCGTTTCCTGGGCTTTAATGGACTGGAACAACTTTGCAGTTACTAGTCTGGGATGCTGCTGAGTCTGTAATTGAAGGGATATTTGATCCTACTATTAATGGCCACTTGTGTTACTTTTCCTGTTAACTGAGTTTCAGAATGACCCCTGAACTTGGGTTTGTTTTATTTCAACACTCTACCTGACAATTTGGGGTTATTGTATTTAAGTACATTTTAAACATTTATGTTTGGATGGCATTTATTGGTTAAATATGAGAAAGAAAGCAAGAAACTAGACTGTGTTTGTTTAACTGTCAGGGAGGTGTGGGAAAAGGTTGGTAGAGTTTATGGAGTTTTAGTAAAATTTACCTGAAATCCATATGTTTATGACTCATATTCCAGCTTTTCCTGTCTCTAGACTTTCACCAATGTCAGGTTTCTGTAAATATTTAAATAATAATTGTATGTTCTGGTATAGCAATAGTGGAGATCTCAAGTGGTACAGAATTATAGATTTGTTTTCCACCATTGTGAACCGCTTGGAGTTTTTACATGGTGAAATTCTGTGAGTAGCAGTGGAGGTGGTTTGTGGTGCTGCAGGACAGACGGTCCTGAGAACTCAGCTTTTGCTGACTAATGCTTCCATCTGCTGGAGAACTTTGTTTGCACAGTATTCACTCTGTACTGTACTCAGAGATATAAAATCTTGCTCATTAAACCCCCAAAGATTTAGTGATCATTAGTTACTATAACAAAAACAGTTCATCTGGGAGTTTAAGCAGCTGACACAAATCACAGGTTCTCTTTTAGTTACATCTAAAAGATGTAACTGCCTAGCTGGAATCAGTACTCTTATGTTTTATTCTAAAATATAGTAACTTATATAAGTAATTACACAGTAGTAATATAAGCTAAAGTACAGATTCTTCAAACATCTTCCTAGTGGGTGATTCTGTGACTTGTGACTCAAACTGGTGCTTTCACTAAGAGACTGCAGAGGCTGTAGGACTGTCCCTTTCGTGGCCAAGCAGGATGTGGGCAGATATCCATTGGGACAGGATGTATTTTAGTGCTGGGACTAGAAAGTTCACTCAGTATTATTTACACTGCCACAGTACATCAGGATCTGTGCTCCTAAAACATATTTTTGAATTTTGGAATTAACTTGTTTTGCAATAAACTTGAGAACTTTGAAAAAAACTTCTGTCTGGAGACACTGTAGCCCAAGCTAACAGTACCTCCCAGCCCACCTTTCTCTCCTTAACGAGTTCTCTTCTCATTCTTTCCTGCAAATCCATTGATTTATTGGAAGAACAGCATGAGATGGTTACTCTATCCTTGCATTATTTTTTTATTCTTATTAGGTTGTGTAGGAAAAGTGTGCAAATAAAAAAACCCCACCCCAAACCATAAAATTTATAGAGAATAAATACTGTTTGTTCTGTGTTACTTGCTGTTTATGGCAGTGTTATTAAGAGTAGTGATATCAGAACACCTTTGGACTTGATACAGTGAAATTACAAATAAATACAACATTCTTATGTTAGATATACATCGTAAATTTATGAATATGAAATTAGATATAAAGTAAATTATGAAGTATATATAAAATTT
Source organism: Daphoenositta chrysoptera (assembly GCA_013397915.1). Taxonomy (NCBI): domain Eukaryota; kingdom Metazoa; phylum Chordata; class Aves; order Passeriformes; genus Daphoenositta; species Daphoenositta chrysoptera. The sequence goes on along the minus strand of VZRO01000017.1, from coordinate 494,720 downwards.
ATAATCTTATATATAAGATTAGTTGTACTAGTTAAGGATAATTTTAGCAGAATTCGTGCAAACTATGTAGGTCCTTATATACAGTATAATCCTGTATGAAGATTACATACTGAGATATGTTTATTTATATTTATTTAAATATATGAATTCAATAAACAATCAAAAGGACAATAAACAATGAAGTCAGAGCACCTTGCCCCTGCCTACCTGCAATCTCTGCAGTTCTGTGCCCTTTGTGATCATTATTCCACTTGATAATTATCTTCCATTGTGCACGTGAAAGTTTGATGTCCTTCAACAGCCAACCCCGTGGACGACATCAGCTTCACCTTGAAATCCCTGGGCTCCACAGGGCAGGTGTCGTTTGGGTGTGGGACCTCCTGTGCAGGGACCACACCAAGTGCCCTTTGCTTTAAGGCAGGGAGTTGGAACCATGGTCAAACACCAAACACAGGGATGGATTTTAGGGCAATAATGTTTTTTAAATGGTGAGAGTGGTAGGTAATATAGACTTTAGATTTGCTTTTGTTGTTCTTCTATTGCTAAGGAAAAATAATTCAGGGTGTCTTTTGCTGATGACACTATGTGTTTTGTAAGTAAATTGATTCTATATGTGTGTGGGTTTGTACTTCTTTGAAAATAAACAGCTTGGTACTTCTAGGCAGCATATATTCTGCTCTGGGTGTTGAGAATGTGGGAAACGAATTTGTGAACAGTAGGAACACTACAGTCTATGTCCAAAATCCATAATTTGTGTGGACAAATAGCTACTGTTTACCTTAGCAGCCATCAGAAGCTGTCTTTGAGTAGGATCAATTGAGCTGGATGTGCAGTTTAAAAAATCATGTGGAGTCCAGCGGCAAAACTATAGGCAGTTACTGTTTTCCTTGTGTTGTTACTTCATTTGCAGGGCAACAATATCTGAAGATCCCATTGGTAGTAATTTAATAAAGAGGATTTTCTTGGACTTTAAGAAAACTCCCAGTCTGTCCATCCATCGTGTTATACATGCAAATAAAGGCAAAAGAATAAAGGCTTTTCCCTGAGTGCCCATGCAGGAGCACATTCCATTGCTGATGTGTGTGCTTTCATCCTCAGAGTGTTTTGGCTGTCTGTATCTTTATGGCTCACATACTTAGCAGGCTGTAACTCACACCTGCAAGTCTCTGCACAGGGGGCTTTAATTTCTTTTTACTACCGGTGAATGGAGATGAAGCTACTTACTCTCCTTGTTAATGGATACATTTGCTCTTGCTGCTTCAAACTGTTTTCTCAAAAAGTTATTAATAATTTAGTATTTAGCCAATTGTCAATTTTTAATTTTCACTAAGAATCTACTTAAAGTGGCCTTAATTGCCTCTAGCATGATGTCATAACTTTGGACAGAGCCATATCCCAGTGGAATTATGTTTCATGTCCTTCATGTAGGATTGTAAGCACAGAGATGTTGAGATGTTGGGTTGATGGACATGATTTAAATCATAAATTGGCATAAAATTTCAGAACCAGTTCCCTAGCAGGTGAAGAGCATGAATGCAAAATTGTCACCCCAGTTGTCTGTGATCAGAGTCACAAGAACTGATGACACATTGGATAAAGTAATAGGCAGAAAATGTTTTCCCCTGAAAAATGTATTTACACCACATTAAGTACAGTAATGCTCCTTAACTTTGGAGATAATATTGTTTATTTTAAAGTAAGAAAAGTGTCTGTGTATGTACAGGAGGAGTGGGAGGGTGAGTATTGATTTGAGCAGTTGAGTCATGGAAATCAATTTACTTTTCAGTTCCTGGAGAATGGCATTGCAGTTGGTGGTTCGTGACTGCCTCATCCTTTGTGTCATTGATGGGGCAGAGAGCAATTCTGTTCTGAAGCAGAAAGTTGCTATGCCTTGGATGCTTTGTTAAACTGGGAATAATGATTTATTTCCAGTGGATGAATGATGTCAGCAGCATTCACAGGTGAAACTGTGGCTGATGTACCTGTTTGCAAGATTTGTGGAAATTGTCTTCTCTACATTTTTGCGATTACAGGATATCCTGAGCTGAATGGACCCACAAGGATCATTGATCCAAAGTGCTGGCCCTGCACGGGACACCCCAAGAATCCCACCGAGTGCCTGGGTGTGTTCTGCAGCTGCTCCTTGAGCTCTGGCAGGGCTGGTGCAGGCTGGGGCTGCTCTGTTGTGCGGTGTTGAGGTCGGTTTTCAGTCATTCTATCCCATCTTGTGAAGTTAACAGTAAGCAGTAAACAGAGGCAGTTTTGTCCTGGCATTCTAAACGTTTGGTGATGCTCAGCTTGGTGCAGAAGAAGTTGGGGAGTCCTGATTACACTGATTGAGCTCAGTGTGATGGGAGAGAAACAAGACAGGGTTCTCTGCCTACACAAACTTGCCTACACAAACTTCTTTCCTTCCCTGTGCCACCTCTATTGGTTCAGTGCACACCTTATCTATTAATATCAATTCTGTTCAGTCTGATTTGCCAGATGTCTCTCATAGTAATCGTTCCATTGTAAATTTTGGTGCTCCTTCCACCTTCTCTTTTCCTCCCTATCTATTAGATCTTGTTTCCACACGTTTAATAATCCTTTCATTGTGTTTCTTGGTTCAGCTGCAGCAATAGAACACTCTTTTTCCATGTTTGGAATTGTTTCTTTCTAAGTTTCTGATTGCTTTAATAAATAATCCGAACAGATGAGCACTGATTGTAACTTTCCTCTTTTTTTTGGTCCTGATGCCAATGGATGTCAGCCTCCCTTAACTCTGAGGACTGCATGGATTACTGGTTAGTAAATGTTTTAAGGTGCTTATGGATCACATGGCTGTGTACTCTACTACTTGCATCAGCTACTATGTGAATGACTGTCTAAGAATATAAATGAATTAATTACCTGGCACTTTCTGTTAGAGGTTCAGTGTCCCACCCCCTTTTACCTTTGCTGTTTTCATAGTGTTAGGATGGTTTTAGCCAGCCAAGATTTATATGGTGTTAAGTATGTTACTTTCTTTCATGGACATGATACAAAAAAACCAAGTCTTCATGTCCTATCACTAAACTTTTCCAGACTTGCACATGGAGCTTTTATATTTGTTGTGAAACAGAATGTTAGAGGTGCTTAAGAGTGGCACTGTGATGATCTCTGCTGACTTCAGCCACAGGAGATAGCTGTGCCTGTGCATATTCATCATAGTTTGTGTAGTTTAGGATTTCTTTTCTGTGGATACCCTCTTGTGGACCACAAAGCTTGTTGAAGTTCTGTAACAGACTGCAGCCTATTTCCTGTAACAAGTTGTTCTGTAGAAAAACATGAAATAAAATAAGTAACTTGTTTTTTCTCCAAGGTTTCTTCCAGATAAACCACAGTGCAGCCTTACTGGACAAATTTAATTCCTGGAATATAATTCTGCTTTTTTTTATTGTGGAATATTTAAGTGGATAACCAGGGAGTTAATGAAATTTACTGATGTAAAGTAAGTGAAGATGGTCTTGGGATGAATAAAGACTTGGGTACTAAAAGCAGGAAACTGCAGTTGGAGCACTTTTATAAAGACTAGGGAAGGCTCTTGCTCTTCTGCCAGCGTGGTCCTTGCTTTGTCAAAGCATAGATCCACTCTTTTGAATTCATGTTTTAGAAACCTTATCAACAGGGATCTCTGGCATGGTCCTGTACAAAGCTCATGTACAAACCTTATTAAAAAGCACATGATGTGTTTGTTGCCAAGGAAACATAAGCCATTAAGCCCTAGGAACATAATTCATAAAACCAAAATTTTAGCTATTAGCATCTACTTTCTCCATTAGTGCCATGAAACCTCCATGAAACAGCCTTGCAGTCTCCAGCTAATGGGTATGACATAACTGGGAATGAGGAGGGGAAATGAGGGATTGCAAGTCACTGAGCTCGAAGTACAGCTGGAGTAAGGAGAGTGCAGGACTGGGTGTATTTTCATCTCTTGTGTTCATAAGCCACTGAGCACCTGTTTATCCCACTCCTGTTACTGTACACTATCAATCACATTAAAGACAAGTCTTTGCTAAGCAAGGAAAGGTCAGGCCTGCATTTTCCAACAGGGCTATTTGGAATATGAAAATAAAAATTAGGAGTGGAAAAGGAGAAAGTAAAGTATTTTCTATTGGTTTCAGATTTAATATCTTAGTAATTTTAATTTTTATTTCTCTGGATTTATTATGTGTATTCTGTTATAATTAGCTAACTCATAATGAGTTTAACATGAATTGTGGTTATAGATAGCTTTTTGTTTGTTTCTTTTTGTTTGGTGGTTTTTGTTGGTTTTTTGTTTTTTTTTGTTTGGGGGTTTTTTTGTTTCTTTTTTGTTTTGTTTTGGTCATTCTCAATATGTTTTTAAAGTCTAGAAGCTCTATTCTTCCTCTTCATCCTTCTCTTTTTTGGAATTAAATTGGATTCATTAATTTTTTTTCATACTAATACTGCAAAACACTTAGAAACTTCTTGTGAAGAATCCACTGTGGCTACACAGGTTCTCTGTGCCAAAATCCATTGTACTTGTATTCTAGGAAATATTTCTCCCCAAAAAATGAGGAATAAAGTGAATGTGGCTCAATTTTTGTCTAGTCTAAACTGTTAGTTGCCACTCCCAGGTGCTGTCCAGGACCACAGACAGTCAGGATCCCAAGGCTGGCCTGAGTTATTGTTGTCACTCCTCAGTCACGTGTGTTCAGCTTTGGGATCAAGAAGCCAAAGGGAAGTCAGGGTCATTACTGCACTTTATTCTCAGCCTTTCCACTGATTTTGAACCATCATTTCTGTATCTGAGAGCAGAATTAACATTGCTGTCTGAAAAAAGTGCTGAATTTCCTGTAATGGGGTGAGGCTAATGAATCACTGCCATATGTAGCCTCAGTCACCAAGTCATCCATCAACAAGTAAATGTAATAAATCAGTTACAGTCAGTTGATGAAGTCCGTTGCCAGCTTTGTCCAGACTTTATTTGGGCACCTCTCCTGTAGCTCTGGAGAGATCTGTGCAGGCACCAAACGGTGATTAGGAGCTCCCAGACTTTGCCCCCTCAGCCCTGGTGTGGTTTCAGTCAGCTCACATGCAGTTTCTGCTCAGATTAGTCACAATGAAGTGTGGCACCGAGGTGCACTCTGCTTTCTCCACGCTTTTATGGGACTTTGCCTGATAACAGCCTCAAGGATTTGGCAGTGAGTGATTAGTAAAAAATGAGTATATGACACTATTGACTTTTTCCGTGGCGTAGTTGTGAGAATGTGCATCAAAACTCTGACTTGTGAGCCTGTGACAGGAGAGCTGAGTGCAGAGATGAGCTTGTCAAACAGCCTTGTGCAGCAGGGAAGACTTAAAGAAAAGGAAATGTGTCAGAGACCTCCAGATAACATAATTTAGTTTGAAGTGGGCCTCCAGAGACCATTAAGGGCAGGGATACCTTCAAGGCTGGATCGATTCTCAGGGCCTTGTCCAATCAGATTTTGAAAGTCTCCAGGAACATAGATTTCTGTCTTTCTAAGCAACCTATTTCAGGACTTGAGCACTTATGCTGAATTTTTTTCCTTCTATATCCACTTGTGATTTCTTCTGCCACAATCTGTGACCATTGCTTCTTGCCCTTGCACTGTTATCTCTAAGAAGTGTCTCTGTCGTACGTGCAATTGCCCTTTAAATGTTTGATTATGACAATTGGATTCCTCCCCCAAACCTTCTCTTCTTGAGGCTAAACACACTCAGACCCTCAGCCTCCCCTCATATGCCATGTGGTACAGGCACTCCACTGTTTAGTGACCCTTCCCTGAGCTCTCCAGGTTATCAGTATCACTTGGGTGACAAAAAGCCCAAGGTGGGACACAGTGTCCCAGGTGCTGCCTCACAGGTACGAGCAGGGCTCCCTGCCCTGCCTGCTACCTGTGCTCTGCCAGTGTAGCCCCGGGTGCCCTCAGCCTTGCAGAGACATTACCATGGCAGTGTTTGTGCTTGCTGTTAGCACAGTGTACAAAAGGATGTCCTCAAATGATCTGTGTCCTGATATCCATGTGTTTTCCTCTTCAAAGCAGGAAATCAGGACAATTGTATAATGCAGAAGTTTGTGGAGAAGTTTGTTCTTTGATATCAGCTTTTTCCAGGTTCAGTGTCAGGAAAAACACTGAGCTACTGCAAGGACAGTTGAGCTTCATGAGTGCCTGGATACTGTCCCATTTTTGATCTCCCATTCAAACACAATATGCCAGGCTGTGGCAAAAAGCATCCTGAGACTGGGAGAGACAACGTTTCTGTTATTGGTGTGACTCTAATGCTTATTTGGCAAAGCAGCAACCAGCATGGAGCAGGGACTGAGCAGTGAGAAGGCAAACCTTGAAATCTGGGCCTGCAATGCACTATTTTCAAGCAGTTTGGGACTTAAAATCTGCCACCACAATTTGGGAGGTGACCCTAGCCGTGTGGGGATTTCTTGGCCCATTGTCATGGATGCACAAACATTAGTAGCAGGCTTCCTTTGTGCAGCTGTAGGGAGTTACCTTTACTTCCCTTACCTCTGACAGTGAAGGTGTCCCCTCCTGTCTCCAGAATGTTGAACAAGTTTGTCGTGATGAATGTTATTTAACAGTGATTTGCTCATAAAGGCCACCTCGGCTCTGACATGGTCTGAGGCCCTCTGTTGGATTCACTGGAGCATCTGATCATGATGAAAAGTCTTACAAGGTAAAATGAGTCTCCTTTCTCTTACTGCCAGTTGTTCTGGGCTCTTAAGGAATCATTAACAAGTAGTAAAATAATAGCCATTCTAAATCAGTTTGGTGTCCTGTGATTGTACAACAATGATTACTATTCTCTACCCCTTGTGATCTCTTTGGAGAAAGTACAATTTAAATACTATTTCAGTCAAGTCAGGTGATTTCTAATGTATGAACATGTAAAAGTAGCTTTTTATGTGTTTCCTAATTTGAATACTCAGCTCTCTTATAGAAACTCCTATTTCTGATAGGTAGGAAATCTCTCAGAATTTTTCAAAGTGGCAATACAGTGTAAAAATGAATGTTTCAGGACATGGAAAGAATTCCAGCAAGTTACAAATATACAGTTTTTCAGCAAACACTATTCCTCTGTGCTATTCCTCTGACAACTGAAAGGGCCTTATTGGTATTGTCATCAAATAATTTTTTTAAAAATAAATGTGTGATTTGCTTGCTCTCTAAAGTATTCAAATCAAATTTTATCTGCAAGCCCAAATGGAAGCTCAAACTCTTCTTAACTGTCCCTTTGGGCTACACCCAGAGTGTTCTGGAATGTGCATCTCCCATTCTATCTGTGATCTTTGCATGATGTTCCCTAAACATTTACTCTCCTTTTGCATGAGCTTAAGGGAGGACCACCAACATTTGAGGAGTTAGAAGAGATTTTTTGTCTTCTGGGACTAATCTCTCAGAGCAGATTGTGAGCTTGTATTCCAGTGTGATGTATTCCCTCTGGATGTGATCTCTCTGGATGGTGTTGGAAACTCCATTCTCACCTGGGGTGACTTCAGTAGTCCCCCTGATCTTCACAGGTCAGTCTTACAGTCCTCAGCACAGTTTCCAATAAGCAATGTCCTGCTGATATGAAACTTCTTAACTGATGCTGAAAAATATGTTCCAAATTTTACACACCCTTCTTAAACATAGTGTACTACACTGTGCAACTGCATTTGACTCACCCCAGTTCCACACCTGCAGGGTTGTGAAAGTGCAGGGCTTTTCAAAGCTCTCCGCCTTCTCCCTCTGTAAGCAGGTACAGAGAACCTGTCATCAGTGCTAATTTCCCTGCCCAGCTACCACCCTCCTCACACCCCCAGTCTGTAGTATGAGATAGGCTATTAAAAGCTTTATTCCATGATTGTTGTTTCTGATAGATCCACATATGGATTTTACATGCTGTGTTAGTGTATGGGGGAAAAGCAATTATTGTTGTAGGTACAAGAAATAGAACAAGTGTAGCTGCTGAACAAACTGGATGTAGTTATGACCTGTTCTGTGGATCCATTACAGATCCTGCTGGGCCCTGAGCTTCCTGGCAGCTAAACAGGCTGTCAAAAGCTAGCTAAGCCCACAGGAGCTTTCCTTTCAGCACTCTTACTTGAAAAATAAGTGAAGTTATTACGTCCTGCTGTTAAAACTCTTCTTTATTAGGCTTTTATTGATTTCCCACTTCTAATTGCTAATAGTACCCTTCTCTGGCTTTAAAAAGTAAATTGGAGATGTGGAGTCCCCATAGGACCAAGATGACAACTTTTATGAGGGTTTTTTGGAGGGGGTGGGCAGCAAGGAAAAAGCATCCCAGGGATTTCTCTCTGTTCCTTTAGTACTGGTATAATTATCCTATATGTGGATGTGTCATTGTTTCCATTTAACACTGTTGAGCTGAGTAATTTGGTATATGGTAGTAAATGTGATTCTTGGCCGTAGCTACAGATTGTGCCATGGATTGGATGAATGAAAAATATTCCTGTAATGACTGGTTTGGGTAGAAATGATAATTTTGTCTCAAATCTTGGAGCAAAAGCCTGACACCACCCAAGAGAAAGAAAAAAGCATACAATGCTGACTTTTTAGTTGCTTTATAGTAATCCTGGGATGGCAGGAATGCACAAGGCAGGATGGCAGGAATGCTCCAAGAGGTTTTCTCCCTGTAGAACATTTCTTCTGGTGGAGAACATCCTTAACTGAGTCCCACTCTCAGCCCCTGTATGCCCTGGGTTCTGTAGCGGTTTGGGGAATACCTGCTCATCCAGTCCGTCGGGCTTTCTGCCGTTTGCAGTTCACAGATAACAGGAAAGATACGGCTTTTGAAGCCCGCGTATTCCTAAATATTCTCCTCCTTGTGGGTGAGTGGTGCATTCTTAGGCGTAATCAGCCTCCGTGCTCCTGTAACAAAGGGACAGGTGGCTCTGACTCTGGGAATGCTGATGGTCCTTGACTGCTGCCTCTGCTTTGAGCACAGCTTCCAATTAACAGCGCTCTCGGCACAGTTTGAAACGTGACATCCAAAACATCAGCGGGCTGCCTTCAGCAGGGGTTTAGCTGTGCCAAAACTGGGGAGCTGATTTGGCTCAGCAAGAGCTATAGACGTTTTGAAGGGTTTCCTTCCTGTAAAGAGACTATTATATTTAATTATCAGTTTGTCTGTTTTGGTGTAGCTCCTTACATCATGATGTGAGGAAACAGATCTCACAGCACCTGTAAAGATCAAGCAGGGATTTTTTGGTGTGCTGCTGTCAGCAAACACTCATCTAAAAATGTAAGCAACCGACCTGTGCCTCAGTCAAAATCCCGGAAACATCCACACCCATCAAGAGGTCATCTCTCATCGTGTCCTGATGTTCTGGTACACATGGAGAAATCCTCACCTAAATGCACACATAAACTGAAATAACATAGATCTGATGGATAAAATGATTGATCTCTGAGGCCCATGAACTATAAATCCTTAGAGAAATGTTCTTCTTCATACAAAATAACATTTAAAGTCTATCCAAAGACTGCATTACACTAATTTTGGGGGAGGTACCTCTGCAGAAATGTATTTGCTAATTTATTGATATTTTTTGTTTTCAGATGTCAGTATTTTTTTCCACACTCTTCCTTATTCTCTTCTCTCCTTTCTGTTTCCAACAGTAATCTGTGTATAATCTGTTTTGTTGTTTGTTGGGGTTTTTGTGTTTGTTAGCTTTTCCTTCTCCCTAGTAGGGATTTGTTTGCAGGCAAATGTTTTCACTTTTATCCTGACCAGAGATTCCTTAAATAATGTTTCCCTTGGGTTCTCTCCAACAATGTTTTTTGTTCTCTCTCATTTTCAGGAAGCTTCATATGTATTTTGTACAGTATTAAAATTTTGTCCCCATTTACTTTTACAACCAAATACTCTACAAACACTTTTAACTGAAGAGCCCCTGGGACCCTGTGGAGCAAATTGGACATTTATATTAGGCTATGACATTAGTAGATTATGATCTTTTCCCCCCTTCACTGAGATTTCTGTAATCAAATTACCTGTCAGATACAGTAAATAATAATAATAATATATTTGCTGCTGTTTATTGCTGTAGGGCAGTCAAAACATACCCACAAAGGGTGAGGCTGTCTGTTGTTCAAAAGTAATTACATTGGTTATGGGAAAAGAATAGGGCGGCTAAGGCTTTCATTGGGTCACCTGGAAAAGTGGAGAATTATTTCAGTGGAAGGGGCACCAGCAGCTCAGCTCCTGTTCATTTCTCTCCTGCATTCTCTGCAGTAGAGATACTGTTTTCCCTAAAGCATTTCTGAAACATGAGTGGTAAAAATATTTGTGAGAGTTGGGATGCTGATTATGCAGCTCCTCTGCATAATTGCTTCTATTATTTAGGTTCAGCAATAGTAGAAGTGGCAGGTCAGCATGTATCCATCTCTAAAGAATGTGTTTCTGGACACGTTGTTTCAAGGGCCCAAGCAGGATCAACAAGACTAGAATATATACAAAATACAATGGATTAGATCATGAGGATAATGAATAATGTCATGTGTTATTTAATCTATTATTTATGAGATAATAATAATAATAATAATACTTCTGTTTTAATGAGAATACTGCTCAACTGAGAAGTTGCTTGTGGGGAGTAATCTGCCCTGCTATCAGGGGGCTAAATCTGGTGACAGCCTGCACTGGCTTTGGGGAGTAATTTTTAATGTGTTATTCAGCTTTATTAGTCCCAGTGGAAATTCCAAACCCATCTCTTGCCATTAGTCCACCCCTATTAACCTCCTGAAATAGAAGAATTAATAAAACACTAATAAACGAAAATATATTAAATTATTTGATGTCTTGGCCTGTCCTGTAGGAAGAATACAGCCCTGAGACCGTGTTTTTTGTAAGACTGGCAATGCTGAGATTCTCCAGGGCTGAGTGTACTTAGTGATCACACAGAGATAGTTTAATCAGTTGCTGAAGATGTGAATGTAGTTCCTCCCTTCATTTCTGTTGGTCTGTCTGCATATAGACCTATTTTTATGTCCTCTGATATTTCTCCTCTGTAGAGATACTAATCAGAAAATTAGGCTTGAAAGTGTTCATTTTTCTTATCTCTTTTGTCTCTTGATAAATACGTGGTTTTGTTCATGTTTCTTAATCTGGTCCTCTCAGTGCATAAGAATAGAATGACCTTGCTTTCTTTCTGATAACCTTTTAGGAAAGCACCTGTTTTCCTACTGATTTTTTTCTTCTATCTACATCACACCCACTGGACTTCAGATCTTTTTTACTTTTAGTAATTCCTCTTCAATTGATTTCACATTCTAGTTTCCCGCATTTTTGTCATCCTTCTGTGACTAATTCTTCTAAATAGAACCAGGTTTTGCTCACTTAATCAATATTGCAGCAAGAGAAAAAGGACTTTTGGCATCAGCAAAAGGTGTTAAACAACTCTCTATCTGCCACCCTCTATTATTAGAACCATTTTAGGAAGGCTGTGCTGAGAGCCTTATTTTGTACACTTGCAAATATGAACTCTTTTCCAAGTTCATACTGCATGACTGGGAAACCATTAAAGGAGGGTAGAGAATTTACTAACGTAGTATATGGCCTTCTGCAAATAAAATAACTGCAAATTTTTGTCTGTTTTTGTCCTTTATTGCTTGTACAAAGGATACTGTATAAATTAGCATTTCTGAAGAGCATCCCCAAAGAAATCTGCTTGCTTTATCAAGAGATGTGGAAGAATGCCTGGGAAAAGATTAGAGGAGGTCCTCTGGGGGAGGTACTTTGCATGCTGATGCATCTTTCCCTTTGCTTGTAGTTTGTTTGTTTTACTGTTGCTTCATCATTTGTCATTTCTCAGGAGGAAGATGTACACACGAGTTTGTAAGAGCCATGGCTAAGTCCCAGTAACTCTCAAATTTTTTGTGCTACAGTTCCATTTTCTAATGACAACACAGCACTTGCACCTTCTACACAATTCATGAGCTGCCCTGTGCCCCATCAGAGCATCGTGGCTGGTCAGTCAGGAATGCAGATCCATGACATTTATCCTGTTTGGTCTCCATCAGCATCCTTGGGTGGGAATTTGAACCAGTTCGTCGTTGGTCTGTAGCTAATTGCCCTCTCCTCCATTCTCTGTTTTGTCTATCAGGTATGAACAAGCATATTCATGATAAGCTAAATGTCATCAGGGTTGATCCAGAGGGGAGCAATCATTACAGATGTGGATCAGAGGCACTGTGTTATGTTACTTAAACTACTTGGTTTTCTCACTCCCGTTAAAATCTCTCTTACTTCCATAAATTGCCCTGGCTCACAGGCAAGAGCAGAGAAATACCCCCAGTATATCAAATTATTTGTCTATTTGTCTAGCATTGGAGCCCTAAATCTGCTTTAAGAGACCCTCCAGGATGATGAGAGACCCACTGAAGTACATTGCTAGCTGAGTGTGAGGAAAAGAAATGACTGTTGTGTTCTGATGCAGTGTTCACTTGTCATGTCAGGAGATTTACTCATGCTTATCTTTCAAAGCTTTAAGACAAAGAAAGATTTAGCCTATTTCCAAACTTAAAACTTGCCTGACCTTTCAGAGACCTTTTATATGCACTGAATTCATGCAGTGAATCACTGGGTACACCAACAACCTACAGTGCTTCCAAGTTTCTCGTTGGGCTGCAGATATGAGGATATGGAGATGAGATATTCACAGCCTTGACAAAGCTGCCTCCCCTTCTGACAGTCTTGTAGATGACGTTGGTTTCTGTTAGGTTTCTGTTTGTGGCCTACAGAAACAAAAAAAACCAATTAAGTTTGTTTCCACTGTACATGAAGATAGGAATTGTGTGATTACTATTTTTTAGACAGTGATTCTCCATTAGTGTTTCAAACCTTGGAATCTTGTTGGTGTGGCCACACTGGGAGCTGTGGACAGAGGCTGTAGTATTGCTCAGCCTCTGAGCTCTCTTCTGCAGAGGCCTGGATCAGAACACAAGGCACATTAGAGTAGATCAGATCCTGACTTATGTTTTCTTTTGTTTGCCTCTCTAGACTGATACAGAAATGGAATTCATGCAAACCAAACTTTTTGTTAGTTGCAAGGACCCGGAGGAATATGCGTCAATCTCTGTAAAGAAGTGCCATCTGCAGCCTATCTTAGGCAAACTGTTTCCTGATAATTGAGGTTAGTAAATAAGTCTTTTATTTTCCACTGAAATACACAGCAGGGAAGGTCAGAACTAATGGGAATTTTGGATGCTCAGCAGCTTCCAGGGTTAATTTTTTCTCTGTTGGATTTAAAGCTAACATTTCACAGTCATGTAGGACAAACTGAAGAATGTGTTTTGGGAGAGATGCCTAAACTATCTGAGGGTAGCACTGTTTTCAAGAGTAGAGGTGCTCAAACACTAGAGAGATTTTAATTTTAGTCTTATAAGTAATCCCACTGTATGATAGCTTCTTTGCTGCTTTTTATTAGCCACAATTACCACAGGGTAGTTTGCCTAGGAAAAAATCGTTGCCAATGAACAGAGTGCCAGCCCTTGATTTTATCTTTGAGGAAATAACACCTGCAAGATCAGTCAGACCCACTGTGCTTCCCATGTCCTGGACTGCTTGTTCTGCTCAGTGCAACTTCAGGGTCACGTTTTGCACCCAAAAGGCTGTAAATGAATAATGATTCCCTAGTATCAAGCAAACTTTCAAGTATCCTCAGAGCCCAGAAATGTGCCCAGCACCCCTATCTATTGTTCTAAATACCCTGGATTTCTCTGACCTCTTCCAGCTCAAACAGAGGATCACGGGCATCATTTGGGGAAGCTTCCTTACTCAGAGCTGTGAGGATCTGTCTGTAACCAGTGTGTTCCACATCTTTGTGACCAGTTGCTTTGCTTAGCTTAATTCTGAAGTCAGAGGAGCAAATAAAGGGAGAGCAGACCCAAGCGCTGATGAACTTTGAACTTACTCAAATGTGAAGCTGATTAGCTACAATAGAGAGAGCCAACACCATGGTCTAAACAGCCTGAAATTCAGCCCAGTAAGCTCCTGGATCCAGGTCTTGTGTTCACATGCATCTTACCTGTATCCATGTGAGAGATGGAAGCAGATTCAAGTTGTCTCCTTCCCCTAAACACAGGACTGTTTCTCCCTTGAGTAACGCTGCTGAGTTGAGAGATGACACAGAGGATGTCCCAGATCCTGGACCCCTGGGTTTTCCCCAGGTGTCAGGTCACTCCTCACAGATAATTGCTTACCGTCATCAACTAAAAGAACTACATCTTCCATGACTAGATTTACAGGTACTACCACTTAAAAAAAAAAAAAAAAAAACCAGTATTCACCCACAGCGAGGTAAATATGCAGGTTTATTGCAGCCAAGCCACTCCTTTCCGTGTCATTCCTTCTCAGACATCTGCTCGTGGATGTTAAAACCCCGAGCACCTTTGGCAGGGACACTGAACTCTGAAATCTGCAGCACCTGTAACAGAGGAGCACTATTTGGGAAAGAGTTGTTGTCCAAGGAAAAGCAGAGGCTTCAACTTGTGTCCCATGGGAGACAAGTGAATCTGAAGTTATATATTATATAAGACGCAGGGGATGACAGCAGTTTATCATTAACCTGAACTCTGCAAGAAGCACATAAGGAGAGAAAGAAGAAGAAAGCCAGAGAAGCAGCCAGGATGGAATCCATCATAAGGATCAACAATCCTGCGGACATCTCTGTTATTGTCATCTATTTTTTGTTAGTTCTGGCAGTGGGACTATGGGTATGTTGGGATTTTATTTTGTTTTATTTAGTGAGCAGGTAGATATAGAGTCTTGGCAAAATGGCTCAGTAAGTGAGAATGTGTAATTGTATAAAGATTTTGATGCTTAATTGAGATAGTTAACAACTGCATGGTGAGCAAAATGTGGGCACTTATTTACCGTAGAGGGGATGGTGACCCAGGGAGGCATCCTTTTAGGTGGATGAATGGAAGTAGTGGGAAAGGTGGAGCAATGAGGTTTGTGTGGGACAGAGCTGAGAGATGTGATCAGTAAAGATCAGCCAGGGTCCCGCTTAGAAACAGGCTGGACCTGAGCGGTGGGACTTGGCCACGGAGCACTGGGGCTGCAGGGAGAATTGGCGGTGTGAGGTGGTGCCAAAGGAAATAGTGGGGAAGGGGAGTTGCAGGGGTGGGAAGGGAGGTGACGCCGTGTGCGGCGGGGCTGGGGCGGCCGTGTGGCAGCGCCGCCGC
>VZRO01000017.1:331769-479458 GCA_013397915.1 Daphoenositta chrysoptera | reverse complement strand
GGTGCCGCCGAGCCCCTGGCCCAGCCCGCGGGGCCTCCCGCCCTCCCCCGGCAGCGCGGCCAGGCCGGCCCGGAGCCGGGGGAAACAAAGCACCGGGAACCGGGCAGAGGCAGCTCCCGGCCCAGCGCTGGGACCGAGAGCCCGAGTGTTCGGAGGGAAGGGGACAATTCTGAGCTCCGGTGGTGTGAACAGTGGAATGACACTGAATTCGGGTTTCCCTGACTCTCCTGGTGACCTGAACACCTGAACATTAACCAGCAGAGAGGAGGTATTGCCCCTCAGGAATCCTCTGCTTTCCAGGAGCATCCCAGGAACATTTCACACTGCAGAAAAGTCAGCTGCAGAACAAACTTCCCTTTCTAACAGCCTGGCAATATTTTGAAGGGCACCAAAAATTTAGGATTTGCACAAAGTGGACACAAAATTTTCTTTGCCTCTTCAGCATGGGAGTAGGGCCAAAAATATAGCCAAAAATTTGAAGTCCCGGTCCACCAGAACACCTTGTTGTCTGGCAGGATGGAGCTGGGTCTTTGCCGTGAGAGTCTGGCTGTTGCTGTAGTTGAACTTTATGTTAAAGATCTCTGACAATAAAGGGCTGATCTCTGGCTGCTCAGGCCATTGTGTGCCGAATTAATCCCTGGAACTGTTTCTTTTCAGCCATGATGACATCATTATTAGACAAATACTTACTCAGTTGCTGTGTGTAGTTAAATGCAAATCCATCATATTTGCTTCCTTTCTTCTGCATCAGAAGAAAATATATGGCTCATTTTCCCAGGTCTTCTTTCTTTATTTACCTGTTCAAAGTCCATCAGAGAAGACAATGGGAATCCAGTAAATAATGGCTCAGGGTCATTAACAAAAATTGGAGGAAGCTCCCCTCTAAAGCCCATCCCTTGACAAAGACAAAATTAATTTCTTTTGGAACTTCAGAGGGAATCAGGTGCAAAGCTGATATCACAAGAAAACATATACCTGTAGGGGCAGGATGGCATTGAGTAAAAAAGCTGCATACTTTCTGTTAATAAACTTGCACCTTATAGTCTGTTTTGATGCCTGAAATCAAAGGCTTTTCACCCCCCTGAAAAATTGATGTGGGCTTTTATTTGTGTGATAACTTTTCTTGGTTAAATTTAATTTTATTTTAGTGTTTCACACTATAATGAAAGGTGAAGCTATGAAACTTGAATGGCTAAAATAGACCTAGATAAAAGGATCATTGCTCCGTTGTATTATTTTCTTCATCATAATATTGTTCTTTTCAGCCACTCTGTTTCTTTCACTTTACCCCGTCCTTGTATTGTATTATCCCTTCATTCTGGCTGTTTGTTCTCAGCCTGTGTATAGTACACTTGAAATATGACTAAAACTTTATTTTTTCCTTTTTTCCAGGCTATGTACTCCACCAACCGAGGCACAGTGGGCGGGTTTTTCCTGGCTGGACGGAGCATGGTTTGGTGGCCGGTGAGTGCTGTGGAGTTTATGTATATAAAACACAGGATGTGCATCTGCACCCCGGGACTCTCCAGTCCTTACACACCAAGATCTCTGTGATACTGCTGAGCCTGTGATGGCTTGGTTGTGTAGATGCAAATCCAACCCTTTCTCCAGCCATGGTCTCACAGGGCAAACTACACAAACAAAGCCACTGGATGGGCAGGGAAAAGTGTTGGGGGAAGAGTTGTCTGTGTTCAGCTCTTGATGGTGTGATCAACTTGTTTGAACATAAATACATTAGTAGTGTCAGTACAGACAAATCCAGTGCTTTGCCTTTCATCCCACTTTAAAACTTTTTAATATTTGGAATCTATTCTTTTCATTGCATTCAAAGAAGCTGGCTCATTTTGAGGTTATCACAGACAGGAATTAATTTACTGAATTTTTCCCCTTTTATTGCTCTATTGTTTCTACTTTTGGTAACAAGTTCTGGTCTTGCACAAAGAGAAATATCCTGGACATGTTCTGATATGTTATTGGTAAAATATACTTTAAATGTATTTAAAGATTAGCTGTGGCTGACATGGTTTGCCTTCTGTGGATCTCTATCTTCCAAGGTAGACTCAAAGTGTTCTTAGCCATCCATGCCATCAGGCCTTTGGCAGGAATTATATTAGAAATAATTGTCTATTTCTTCCTGATCATACAGTCTCTTTAATCTGAAAAGCAGAAAACTTAGACAAACCTGCATTTTCTATATTACTCGTGTTTTACATGATTCCATTTGTTTGAATGGAATTCCTCAACATTCCTGATCTTGCATTCAGTTTCAGAAAATGTTTTTGCACTTCATTAAGGTTTGGGAGTCAAGACTCCTCACACATTGATTCAGTTACAGGACCAGAAGAGTGAGAGTAAATATTGGTTCCCTAAAGATTTAGGAATTTTCTTGAAGTAGGCTGCAGAAATACCTACAGACCTTTCAGTCTTCTGCTTCAGAGAGCTGCCCTCTGCCTTTAGAAGACATCGGGACAGCCCCTTTGAGGACATGAAAGGATTAAAGGCCAATGATAGTAAAAGGTTTCCTCATCTGATGTAGTAGATCTAAGAAAATTCAGGTTCCATTGGAAGATTGAGGATAGAGAAAGTTTCCAAGTTATTTTAAGATAAAACCCATAATTCTGGGAGAAGAGAAAGAAAAAAACCAGATTACTTTGTTTAATTGTCACTTTATTCAGTGGGCTGGTTTTAACCTTGTGCAATTCTGTCTGCCTGTCAGGGGGAATATGAATATCCTTTTGTGCAGATGTAAATGGAGATGGAGGCAGCAAGGCAGCAAAGACTCACCATAGAAAAGTTCTGTCTTGCTGCAGTGGCACTGAGAAGTGCTAATGATTCCCCTGAGACTCGGGGGAGAGGATCTGACACTGAGTCCTCTGCCACACAAACCCAACAGACTCAGCAAGCTCTCCTCCTCCAGGGGGAAGCTAACAGGGATCACCCCATAGTTCCTGCCAGGATCACCTCTCTCCTTCCCAAACTCTGTGAGCTCAGTGTGGACAAAGTGCTAGTCCTCAGTGGAGTCCTACATCTCCTCTTCAATCCTTCCCTTTGGAATGCCAGCAGTGTCTTCCCATGCCATAAAAATAAACCCTTCTTGCTATTCTTCCTCATATCACTCAAAATAAACAAAGAGCAAGCACTCCAAAACCACAAACTAAATACCGTGTCAGCAGCATCACCCTGGAAAGTTTGCCTTGGATAAAAAGAGATTCCAAAACACCAATTCCCACAGTTTAGCAGGTAGATGGGATGTCCATCACCCAGAGGAAAATGGGCTGAAATGATGAGGAAACCGATGAAAGTATAGAAAGTTTAGTCAGAGATGTGATCTCAGTTCTGCACCAGCTAAAGCTGTGTGTGATGTTTTACTTTTGTGCTTTGACTTCTCTTTTGTGCCAAGTCAGGGCTAACCTGGAACAGCTCTGGATAGCCCCAGTGCATTTCCACAGTCAGGGTGGGGGCAGTTGTTTTGCAAGTGGACTCTTGTTTGTCAGATTTCTCCCCTGCCATTTCAGGATAATGACCCTTGTCATGTAATTGCTTTCTGGAACAGAGAAAAATGAAGAAAAAAAAACCTTCCACAAACTTGTTATAAACTTAATTCCCCTAAAGTAATTCTATTTTTCAGTGGTTGTCTGTGTTCTGTGCTCTGCAGGGCATCCACAAGTGGCTTTTCTGACCCCACAAGGAAAGAGGCTCATTAGCAGTGTATTGGGATCTCTTACTGACAAGCTGGGAAAGGGATTCTGTTCACTTAAACCATATAATAGCTGTGGTTTGGTAGACTAGAGGAGACCCTGGTAATGAAGGTCTAGAGGTTATTCCTACTTTTAATATGGATTTTCAATGTTTGTCAGTCACTGGCAAACTGTGATTGTGATTCTATCTCTCAGTGTATAAAGTAGGACCAAGACATATCCTGGGCCAAACCTGTCCTGCTTTGGCTCTGATTGTTCTGCTTCAGCAGAATCCAAAGAAGTTGCTCAGCATTTTGCAGAACCAAGCCCAGAGATAGTTGTCTGGCTGAGGTGAGAGGTCACTTCCTTGTTATTTCACTGGAATCACTGCCTTTGTGCAGTGGCAGAGCCATCTCAGTAGTTCCAGTGGTTAATTAGGGATAAAGGTATATAAGAACATTCTCACAGATTACCAGAAACTGAAATCTGTCGTTGGTTAATCATAATGGTATGAAATGCTGTGCCCTTTCCACAGTCTTTTTACAGAAACTGAGAGAAGAATCTTCAAGAAACTGGTTTTAGTCTCTTCGGTTTTGAGGGAAATATCTTCAGGAAAGACTCAGATGGCTCTTTAAAACCTCATAATCAGCTCTGCTTTTTCCAAAAAGACACAAAGAAGTTCAAGGCAAGTGACAGCTCCGTAGCAATGGGCCTTGCCAACTTCAGCTGTCTTTGCTAGATGAAGGAGTTGGGTTCAGCCAAATACTTCCTGCCGTTGTAGGAAATGAAGTATCTGTTCCTGCAGAACAGTCAGCTTTGGTAGCAGCCACTCTCACGGGATTAACAGCTTTTCATGCACAATTGAAAAAACCCCAAACTGTTGAAGCTTTCCTGCTTTTGAATTTTTTTCTTCAGGTTCTGTAGTTTTGCAGACAGAGCTGTCTGCACAAAATTATGGGTTACCTTCTACACCTTGGTTCCTGAGGCATGAATGGTAATAGGTCAGAGAGTATCTGCTGGGCATCTGAAGCCCAGCTCTGTTAGAAAGATTTACTGAACAGTAGGTAGGAAGGATGCAGGGTCAAGGGCACTCCAAACAAAAATGTAACTCAGCTAGTTTGTTGTCATGTACATTTAGATCTTTGTGAGACAGATAAGAATTAGGCAAAAAACCCCCAATAGATTCTTGCTTCAGCTGTGCACAGCTTATCTTTGTGGCCATCAGAACTGACCACTGGCATGATTTCTCTGATCTTTGCAGCCAGTTAAGTTTTACATATTCTCAGAATTTTCCCCACTTGCTGAATCTGACACTGCTGTGAGGAACCAGGAGAGACAATTCTACTGTGAATAAGATTTTAATTTCCTTTTCTTAGGTAAAGTGGAATGAGAAATTACCTTATTTTGTCAAGTTTCATGCAAAAAAAAAAAAATAGGGTTAGATCAATAGTTTTCAGGGTAAAAAGAATAATAAAGTAATCAAAGCAAAGCTCTGATAGAAAAGTAAAAGTTCAGTGAAATGGATTTCTACAGAATCCGTGAGAATTTCCAGCTGGCTGGGAGGTGTTTCTGTCTCAGAGTACAAAGTGGGGAGGTATCAGATCAGCCTCCTGAGCCTGTGCTGTTCCAGCAGCCATCGGGTTTGTTGGAGCACAGACATTTTGATGAGTATTTTATATCCATCCCTCCTGCTTAGTACACTGGGAATTGTAGAGATGTGGTTTAGTTGGGCAATAATGCAATTCATAGAATTTTCAGATTAATCAGGAAAGAAGAATAAAACCCCACACTTCCTTGTTTTGGTCTCAGAGCCTTGGAATTGTGGCAGTAATATTGCATTTTACTGATTTTTCCAAAGTGGCTAAGGGTGATCCCAAAAAACTCAGGTAGGAAAAGTTACGCCTCTGCATCAGACTAAAGTTACATGTTGCAGAGAAGAGCTGTGAGTTAAAGAAAAGCATGAACAGTCTCAAGGAGTAGTTCTCAATCCAAGGAATGAGAAATGTGTCAGGGAAGAGGGATCTGAGAAGCAGCTTCTGCAGGTGACCCACGAGGAGCGATGCCTCAGGGCGTGGATCTGTGGTGTGAGAGGAGCCCCTGCTGTTCTCTGGAATGGGGCTAAGGATCCATTGGGAAAAAGGTTTGGTTCTGAGCTAATGCCTGCCAACAGGTGGGTGGGCACGGGGGCAGGGGGATGTGCTGGCAGGTCCTGGCAGGGAGAGAACCTCAGGCTGTGCATTCTGCACACTGTCGGTGCAGCTGCCACTGCAGGGTGCATCCCCTCCGGCTGGGAATGGCCAGGGCCGGGATGTCAGTGCATCCTCCACTCCATGAGAAGAGCAAGGTGAAACAGTTAATGAATAACAGGAAAAAACACTCTTGATCGTCATCTGTTTCAGGGTGGTGGTACTTCTGCTGAACAGAGTGCTCTTGTTAAGACCTGACCTCTTAAAATATTTTAAAAGAGTTAATGTTCCACGTTTGCCTCAGGTTAGTTCAGGTTTTCTGTCCTCTTTCCCTCTTAGCAGTTTTTGTCCCTTTCAACCAACTTTCTTCTTTACCTTTCCTCCTAGATCTGTTCTTAAAATCAATTCACTCACACATTCCCTGGGAACAGTTAACACTTCCAGAATATTGTTTCCCTCTGCCATTCCCAGTTTCAGCCCAGAGTTCTTTAGATGTTCAGCAGCATCTACCAATGCAAGTCAAGAATTCCAGTAATCAGCCTTTCCAGTACAAAAATACCACAGCAGTAAGTTCTTCAGCAAGGCAGCTCAGGCCCAGAGCCCATCTGCCTTCTTTCCTCATCCTTAAAATATGGCAGATGGGAAATTTCTCTTTTCCCTCTGGCATCAGCAGCTAGTGGGGTGTGAGAGGTGTCTCCTCTTGCTGTGACCGTGCTGCAGTTTTAAGGGTAATCTGCATTTTCCTGGCTATGAAGCCATGTTCTCCCTTCCCATGTACACATAACTGAAATCCATTTTTTAAATTGCATCCATTATTGGTATGTGTTGATCTTAGAGTTGTGCTGCACTGGATGTTCCCTAATTCAGAGAAAAAAAAATAGGATGTGAATGAGGGCTCTGCATTCATGTTGTTTGGTCCTTGTGCTGGTCCTGGATATGTTGGTAGTTTAGCATTTGTTTGGTTTGGTTTTGTATTTTTCTTTCAATACAATTGTATTTTAGGTAAAGCTGGGGACACAGCCTTGCCAGCATTGCCTGCAGTATGTCCTCGGGTTTCAGGCACTGTGCCAAAGCTTGTGCCTGTCAGTTCTCAAAGTTCTTCCTTAGCTGCTTTTGTTACTTGGATCTGCCTTTAAACTTTTGAAACAGGAGAGGGAACACATTAAATAAATTCAGAGATTAATGTGGTTAATATTTTCTGGTGATTGTATTTCTAGTAACCTAGATTTAAGTTTAATTATTTATCTCCAAGGAAAGCATTGGGCAATAGTGCTAATGCTTGGTATAAGTGGTACTTGTTTCTTCACTATCATTTCTGGGAAAACTGTTGCTGTCACAAAGAGGTTAGAAGAAACAGAGGTCTTTTGTTTGCCAATGTTTGTTGCAAAACTTATCATTCCTGTAGAAATATGTCGTATGACAATCGTTCTGTAGGGCACAACTGACTTTTAGAAATGTGTAAAAAATACCCCAAATCCAGAACCGAGTGAACTTAGAAACATAAATTTCCTGTCATAGCAAAAGAACAGCTTGTCTGCAAAAAGACTTGGGGAAATCAGGAGATCAAACTGAGGAAAGAGAAAAAGAGTAAGCCTGGAAAAGAAAGAGTGGAAACTTCTGAATTTTATTTGTATGTTGCAGGTAAAAAATGGGGGAGGATAATCTATTTGTTATCAGAGATCAGGATTGTGGGTTGAAGAGCGTGGTTGCTCTTTCTGGCTATGGCATAGCTCTATAGAATAAATATGCTCTGAACAGGTAGATTTCTATGATGAAATCCTTCATCCTCCTGAAACTCAGGTGATCATCCCTGTGCTCCCAGAAACACTGATTGAATATTTGCTGCTATTCAAATCAGCTGAACTCAATGGTCCTTGTGGGTCCCTTCCAGCTCAGGATATTCCATGATTCAAGTGACAGCATTAGAAGAGGTCAGCAGAAGTTCTCTTGCCTGCCTTCTACGTGGTTTTCTGTTTAACCCTGCTTCAGGGTTTTTTTGTTGGTTTTTTTAGCTTTCAGAGTACGTAAGAAGAAATAGAAAAGAATAAAAAAATGTTCACTTCCATTTTTTCATCTCGGAACTTCTCCAGCTTCCTTGTCCTCTGCCCACAACACCCTATCCAATCTCTTTTTCATGCTTGACTTCTCACCCTGCATCCTTCAGTACCTGACCCAGTAAATTATCACTGAGTATTTCTGCTGCCTTTAATGTGTTCATCTTGAGGAAATGAAGCTCATTCCTTTTCATCTTTTGTATTGTCTAAGATACTTGATTAAGAATTAGATCTTTGTGAATGGCTCCTGCCTGTCTGTAGACCAACAGGAACCTTTCATTTTTTAATCTCCCTGTTCATCAATTTCCATGTTCTCCTTACTGTTCTGTTTGTATGATCAGGGCAATATTTGGAGGTCTTAAAGATCCAGCACTTCTTAAATATAACTCTTTGATTTGCTATTGTTTGTAGCTTCCAGAAGCACTGTTTCAGCAGACATTTCTGCCATGCAGCTTTCAGAATTTAATCCAGTAATCAAATACCTTTTGGCTAAAAGTGAACCAAGTCCAGCTCTCACCAATGACACATTTGGATGCTCAGGCTGTGCAATATGGAAGAGGAGTGCAGGTTTGACAAGTGGGGATGTCCTTGTCATTGCCCCCTTGAACAAGGAAGATCACAGTCTTCTTCCCTGATTGTCTGGATATCATCCCAATGTCAGTTTGGCAAGTTTTGCAAATATTTTTTAATCTATATTGGTGTAATATATCTTTTGACTCAACTGGAAGATATTTCATTCAACATCCTATTCTCCCTCACTGTTGTAGATGTGATGGCTGAGGGCTCTGGTTTCAGTGAGAACAGTAAGTGGGAGTCCTGAATGTTATCAAGGAAGTTGGTTGTCAGTCACTCTCATCATCACCACCACCATAGATAGGCATGAGTTCAATGTGCCAAATGAAGGTGATTTTTTAAAAATTACCATGAACATAAGAGCCAATTTTTTGTTTTTTCTCTTTGCAGATTGGTGCTTCTTTGTTTGCCAGCAACATTGGCAGTGGGCACTTTGTGGGAATAGCAGGAACAGCAGCAGCTGGAGGAGTTGCCATTGGAGGATATGAATGGAATGTAAGTGGCATATATGTCAGTGAAAGTACTTGTGACATCTGGATTATCTGCAGAGCTTAATCAAAATAACATTGCCTAACAATTTAGGACTGTCAAAGTTTGGGCTTGGCAACACTTGTTTTCTGCACAGATGCATAAGAGTCAATGTAATCTACTATTTAACCTGTCCAAGCCACTGGAAAAAGATGAGACTTTTCTGTTGAGGCTTTTTAGAGAGAATTTGAACCAAATAAATTGGTGGATTCTCTTCTCTATGCGTACCTTTTTATTACTCTTTAAGTATTTATGAAGAACATTTTCAGACTGCAGGATGCTGGGAAGAATCTCTCTGGTTTGTAATCCATGGTAATTTTTGCAGCATTTTGCTATGTAGAAATTATTGAAGGGGCTTTGATTTCTTCACAGGCTGTAAGGAATTTTGAACATCCTTCACAAGCACCTGCATTCCAAAAATCTGTCCCTCTTTACCTTTTCCTTCCTGTAATTATGTATGTGTTTTGTTATAGTTCCAGTACAGGGTAGAGATATCCAAACTGACTTAAATGAGCTTCCTGGAGTACCAGGGAAGTGTAAACTGCAGCAGCACAGAGACTCCCATGAAGGACTGCAGTGCATTTCCTTGTGTTCTCAGGCTCTGTGTGTGTGGGTGACAATGGCCTTGTTGTGCCTAATTCACCTTCCAGGAAGGGATTAGGCCATGACACAAAGGGTTTAATGAGCCTCCACAGGTCGATACCTCCCTCACATTTACTTCTGAGCAGTGAAAGAATCATCCCACCCTAAGGGATTTGGCTTGTGTTCCTTAGCAAATAAATGGTTGCTGCAAATAATCAAGTACTGGTATGATATAAATTTTTAAGGAGAAGGACAAAGCCTAGAATGAACTGTACAAGATTTGCAGTTTATCTGTCAGCTCCCTCTTCTTGGTTATATTAGGCCTGTGACCGACCTGATTCTCCTTTTTCCAGCAAAACAAAGCAAACCAAAACAGAACATAAATCTCTAGGGCCCATATCCTTCTTCAAACATCTCTAACACATTATCTCCTGGGAGATTCCTGGTGGACCAATATCAATGCACAGTGTACAACAATGGTCGTTTGGGAAGCAGCAATGATATCTGTGTGTGTTTGAGCAGACACACTGCAGAGTTCATGACTTACATTTAGCATAGTGGAAGTAATGAAAGTAATACCAAATTTGACTGTTGTCATCCTTGTTTATCTCTGTTCCATTGAAATTATTTCTATTTTGTATCAGAATGACAGCAGAAGCTGACCCAGTATTTCTTGTCCTTCTTACAGTTCTGACCTAAGGGCAGAACTTAAAACATAGAGCTTAAAAGCCCTCTAAGCCCTGTGGACAAAATAAATACAGAGTGTATCTCTGAGGGCAGGAATTTGTTTTATATTTGTTGATATAAGTATGCACAACTCCATATTGGACAGCCTTCCAGCCATTTAAGTCAGATAACTGTGGCACTGCTATACAGTAAGATCAGTAGTTCACAGAATACACGTGGATGCACAAAATACATTATTAAATGGTAATATGAAAATAGAAAATATTTTACAAATTGCATGTGGTGCATCCTGTGCAGTCTATGAAATTGTTGTAAAACATTCAACTATCCTGGGCTTGCTCTGAAGAGAGCTGGGATAATCTGGTGCCACTGTTGGAGTTGTGCTTCAATACTAGACGGCAACCCTGTGAGGAGAAATCAGCTGGTGTTGTAGAAAATACATAATCATGTGTGCTTCTTTGGGACATGTAGCATGAAACCCAGGCTGCATTACACCTGATGAAGTTTTTAGCCAAGATTTCATCCCCAAATTTTCAACTGTAAATCAATGGACAAAGCAGAACCTCCTCCCCCTGCCTGCAGTACACAGCTTTTTGTGGTTTCACTGTCTCTAGCTGCTGTTGGGCCTGATAAATGGTGTTTGGGAGCAGTGTCTAGAGAGAGGAGGCTAATTCAGCTGCTCTTGTCTTGGCTGCAGGCTCTGATATTTGTGGTGATTCTAGGATGGCTCTTTGTACCCATCTACGTCAAAGCTGGGGTAAGTCAAACCACTACATTACACTTGTTTTTACTGCTCATGTTTGCCTATTAGGGCTGGAATATTGCAAAGTCATTATGAATGGCATGAGACCTGAGTGTGCCAGAACAGCACTATGTTATATCTGTGTACTTGAAAAACGAGGATTTTCTGTTCTAAGACCTGAGCTGAGAAGTACTTGGTGCTTTTTTCTTGTTCTCCTTTGATTCCTGGAGCTGCTCTTCCTTGAAACTGCATTTGCAGCTCCCCTAATTTTGTGCTCCACTCTCGCAGTATCTGAGCACCAAAAATCTTTCTCTAATTCGATTTGTACCTGTTCCCCATTATCTAAAACCTTCTCCACCCCCACAGGTGGTGACAATGCCAGAGTATCTGAAGAAGCGTTTTGGTGGGAAACGGATCCAGGTCTACCTGTCAGTCCTTTCCCTGATCCTGTATATTTTCACAAAGATCTCAGTAAGTGAAACTACTACTGCATTTCTTCAATTCTACACTGATTTAAAGAAAAGAAACTCCCTTTTATAATATTGCTCTCATGACTGGTCAACAGTTTCAGGTTTGGAGCCCTTAGCTGAATTAACAACTGTAAAAGAGTGATTTTGTGTTTTCTTTATTCTGTCCAGTGAGACTCTGTATCCAGATCTGTGCTGCAATCCAAGGTTTTTTCTTTCTGGCAGTGTCTCTTGATGCTTTTTGTGCTTTGTCTTTCTTTTTAAAGTTTTAGAGTTTACTTTTACATTTGCTCTGTTCTAGAAAACATCAAAGTGGAGGGAAACTTGTATTGTATTATGGCCTGTTATCTTAGGGATCTGTGAAACCTGGGGCAGGAATTCTTGTCCCTAGATTTCGTATTTATCTGTTTTAGTATCCTCTGGTGAACATGCCATCAGTAATATAGATGTGGGAAAAGAGCAAGGGGGCTATGGATAAAAAAAGAATAACAGGAATTAGAAAATGGAAGAGTGGGGAAATGGAAATGAGGGAAATTGTAACAGCTGAGGTGAAAGGAGGGAAGAGGAGAGATTCTTTTAATGGGCAAGTGATTGGTGTAAACTTTAAGGTGTATGAAGTTAATGTAATGTAAATTGTAAACGTAAATGTAAAAGTTATGTAAATTGATGTGTTTCTGTGAAGTAGTAAAGGGAGCTGGTATTTTCCATATATCTTGAAACTACCAAGCTTCTAAAGAAGTCCACAGTTCAGGCATACCTCAGTCTGTTGTTTTGCAGAAGTTGTCATGGCAGATTACTCTTTGCCCTCTGAATGGGAGCTGAGTGATAATAGTGCAATTTAAGCTAAAAGATTGGCCTTTTGCTCTCATTCTCACATCATGATAACTGATCCTTAGAAAGGTTATAAATTAAACAGGCTGGTAGTGTGAGCTGGCCTCAAAGCTGGATTTCTGTATATTTCAAAAGGATTAGACAGTTTACTGTAGTTGTGCTCAACTATCATAATCAGAACTCCCAGGTATGACACAGAGTTCTGGAAGTTCCAACAGCAGAGAAACTCCTCTAGTGGGGTAACTCAGTCCTTTTCAGCAACACATGTTTGTACTGAGCCTGTCAAGGTGCTACATAGGTTCTGAATTTACTATCTAGGTTTGTTTCCAGCCTGTGTCATGCCTAAGGATCTGATGATGGGATTTTACACTGTTTCAGTTGGAGTGTCCTGTTTCCAGGAAAGACAGGTTCTGCATTTAACCTTCCAGTGTGGTCATGAAGATGAAACATGCTCTCCATGGTCAAGGGATCCATACAGCAGCAGGTTACCTGGGCTCCACTCTACCACTGGCCCATCCCAGCTTCCCATCAACCCATTTATTCCAGGTGTTTGTGGGGAGGTGCCATGGAGCTGGGTCTCTGTGCTATGCAGGGGAAAAATAAGGTGTACAATTTCCTCTAAGCATTTCTTTTGTTTTCCCCACCTGCCCCGAGCAGCTCTGGTGTGTCTATGCCTGTACAAGTGAGATTCCAGTAGTGTACAAACAGGTCTCTGCATTGCTGCCTCATGTCACTGCATTTGGATGGGCAGGATCTGCCCAGGACTGATTTACTTGCTATACCTGATTCAGATTAGGCAGAGCAGCCAGTCCTTGGAGGTTTCAGGTGCTGTCAGAGGATCTCAGAGTAGCTTTTGCTATGCCATGCTGTGCAGCACCGTGTCCACACGGTGCCTGGAGGAAGCAGCCCTGGAGCAGGGAGGGAAGGGCTGTTCCCTGCTGGGCTGTAGGGAGCTGTGCTGTGGGAAGAGGTGCCAGCACAGGGAGGGAGCACAGGCCTCCCTTCCCACAGACACGTTGGATATCCAAACACATCCACGTGTTGACAATCCATTGTATTTTACTTCCCTGAGTTCTGCCTTGGCAGACTCGCCCTTGTGATCTCTGGGGCTCTTGGAGATTTGATAGAGAAGGATGGGCTTCTGCCCTGCCCTGAATGGGAGGTCACACCTACCAGTGTGACTGGCAGCGATTCTCACTGCCCTTTATTCTTGCAGAAGAGTGGCATCTCTTGCTTCTGGGGTAGTTATTTCATGTGCTTCTTCCTTGATGTGTTGAAATATTATGTAGTGTACTTAATATAATTATAACAATGCTTGGTAGTGAGCAGTATCACACATCAGGTTGTGTGACTCCTGCTGTGTTCTTTCTGGCACAGTGCCACCACCTTGTGAGGGTCAGATTCCCTGTGCATACCTCTACAAGGTCCTTACCATTTTTCTGTCCCTGCAGAAACCCATTTTCTGTGGGTTTTGTTGATTTCTTACCTCGCTTTGTGGCTAATCAGCCACTTGACAGACAAGGACATGCTGCAAGGAGTTCATCCTTGGGATCAGGACACCTGTGATCTTTGAGCCCAAAGGATTTCTGTCATACAGGGATCTCACGTGTACCCACTCCCTAAGTGTGCAGCACATTGTGAGTACTGCCCATAGCAGCTTGCAGAGGCTTTTTAGCCACTAGTGTTAATGATATTGGTCATTTTGCCAAAGGAAATGATCTGGTAAAAATGAAGTCTTGATGGATAGTGATAGACTAAGTTATGACAAGACAAAAGGGAATTAAGGTCTGAATGTTTTGAAGAAATCAGAAATTGTAAACTGGAACTTCTAAACCTGTTACAGCATTTTCTTTCTGTTCACTGTGCATGATTTCAGTAGGAAATCCATGGGCATAGACTTGCCACAGGGAAGAGGAAGAGAAGGATAAGGCTCTCCTAGGAGCACACAGTTCAGGGGTTAAAGAGGAGGTGCCCCTACCCTGATGCCCACAGGATACACTCAGCTGGCATGGGTCTGGCCAGCTGCTCCTTTGTGATCCATGCCTTGCAGAGATAGCTTGTAACATACAGGAACGAGTCACTCTAATAAGTGATTAGATAAAAATTAAATAGTATTCATAAAAAGAGTATAAATGGAGAAACAAGGAAATATTGGAAGGCAATAATCTAACTGGGAAGGAGGAGCAGTGAAGTTGGAAGATAACTCAGCAATTTGAAGAAACTGATCTGTTGCTCAGAATGCTC
This sequence comes from Daphoenositta chrysoptera, assembly GCA_013397915.1. Taxonomy (NCBI): domain Eukaryota; kingdom Metazoa; phylum Chordata; class Aves; order Passeriformes; genus Daphoenositta; species Daphoenositta chrysoptera. Next base: position 464,887 of record VZRO01000017.1, on the reverse strand, counting down.
AATAATTAACTATACATTTCTTTCTGGGAATCATTTTAGGACCATTAATATTTAATGATATGTAGGCTAAACTAAAACTAAAAACCAAGAACACTAAAAGAATGGTCTGGGACATAGACTGATTAGTGGTGTGAAAATATAGGAAACAAATTACGATAGAGAAATGGGGCAAAGGATATGGTCTGACAGCCACTGGGGTGAGAGCTAAAGGTCCTGGTTCCCAGTCCCAAACTAAAGCCTATGGGAAATCTGCTCCAGAGGCAGAGTTTTGGGAGTGGGATCCTCTGTTGTGACTCACACTCTGCTCCACAGAAATTGCTGTATCATGCCAGGGCAGTGGGGCTGCAGAGATCTGGCCTCTTCCTCGTTCTTCAGCACGAGCAGGGTGAGGTCCCGCCCTGCAGTCTCAGTTTCAGTGCCTGGAGTGAGGATGGTTTTTTCTCTGGCATCCCGCTGCTCCCAGGCTGCATCACTGCCCGTGGGGATGTGTGCCCTGCTCTGCTCGGGGCAGCAGCGGGGCCGGGGCTCTGACCCCCGGTCGGGCCGGCCCCTGGAGCCCCCGCAGGGGTGGTGTGGGAGGCTTTAGCCCGGGGCTCGGGCTGAGCTGTGTGGCTTTGCTTCAGCTTGTGAGCCCATGGGGATTTGCTGTTACCCGAGGACAGCAGTCCCTGTGCAGGGCACTCGGACAGGTGGTGTGGATATGAAGGGTGGGTGGGCTGCACAGGACCCCATAAGCTGGATGCTCTGGAGCAACCTCTAATGAAAGCATAATTTACAGTACGGCATCACAAGTTCACTGGGGCAGATTATTCTGATTGCAAACTTGTATAAATAACATTGATGCAAATTATCTCTAAATCAGGAACCGATTTAATGTGATTAATATCCCAGTGTTACTCTGAAACCTGAAGAATTCCTTTCTTATGCAAGAGCTGAAGGTCTCCTCTGTTAGCCAACTGCTGTCAATTCTTCTGACAGGAACTTAAAAATAGAAACAATGTAAGATGTTTGCCTTTAATGCAAATGCACCGTTTGTCCTGAACCAGCAAGACAAGCTACACCACATGTGAGCAGTAAAGGGACAGAGACTTGTGGAGTGGCACTGAAGGAAGAGAACTGTGCCGTGTCTTGGAGGTGTCACACAACCCAGCCCTGCACACAGCAGCAAATGGAACTCACTCAGTTTTGAGCAGTTTGGTTTGAATCTAAGCACTGAGCAGTGAGGTGACTGTCTTTTCCTGTTGAAAAAGCCTGGCAATTCTCTGAGAAGTGTTACACCTCTGATACTAAGAACTCCACAGCTCTGAGGGGACACTGGCAGGTGCACAAAAATGGCTTTTTCTTTTTGATTTGTGTGGGCAGTACTACAAGGGGCAGAGCTGTGTATTTCAGTGCCCTCATCATGGAAGTGTAACATGTCATCATGAACCTAAACATTGCTGAACCTATCATTTTTTCTTTTCTAGGCTGACATATTCTCTGGAGCTGTATTTATCCAGCTGGCCATAGGGCTGAATCTTTATGTGGCCATAATTATCCTGCTTTCTATTACTGCTCTTTACACCATCACAGGTGAGTTTGCAGAGCAGTCTGATAAATCAAAGAAGTTGGGGGAGCCAGAAGAAAGAGAAGAGGGAAGGTGGAGAAAAAGGGAGAAATGAAAACCTGAAAGGGAGGTTATTTACAGTGGTCTTTGAAAGACAGGGGTGGTGAGAAAAGAAAAAAATAAAAAAGCATTTCCACTGAGATATTTGCCCAGAGCTAACTTATTTGTCCTGACTTTTCTCTGCCATCAGGTGGCCTTGCAGCTGTGATTTACACAGACACTTTACAAACGTTCATCATGGTAGTGGGATCCTTTATTCTCATGGGATTTGGTAAGTAAATCAGATGAATTAAACTGGAATGTTCAGCAACAAATCCTGCAGTGGATTTGGGAATGAATCCTGCAGAGTGAAACTGTTACCTTAACCAGCAGGTTTCAGCTCATATATCTATTTATCAGGGAAGAAAACAGGCATGTTGCCAAGAGTCAGGCATATTGCCAAAGCCCTTTAGTCACTGAGTCACTCTGTCTCCTAAGCACAAGTGAATGTGTAAGGTAATAAACAGCATCCCATGACAGCATTTTTATGTCCACATTAAGGAGGTTTTCCTTCTCATGCTCTCAAACTCTATTTGAGATTTCAGTAATAAATTCTTTATTGCTACTTTTATTTGGTATTTTTCAGCATTTACTGAAGTAGGAGGCTATGAGGCTTTCATGCAGAAGTACATGGAAGCCATTCCATCCAACATCTCCTATGGGAATACTGTGGTGGATCCCAAGTGCTACACTCCTCGGAAGGATGCCTTCCACATCTTCCGAGACGCTGTCACCGGGGATCTGCCGTGGCCAGGGCTCGTCTTCGGCCTGAGCATCATTGCCATGTGGTACTGGTGCACAGATCAGGTACTGTGGGAGCCAAGTGCCTTGGAAAGGCCAAACACAGAGCTCTGGGCTCCAGTGTGATCTTCCCCTGTAATGCAAAGCTGGGCCACAGAACTGGCTGGTATTTCAAGATTGGTCAGTGACTTTGCAGTTCCTGGTTTCTAGATACCTCTCACATGTAAGAAAATGGAATGGGTGTTCTTTCAAATCTTCCTGCACACCTGTGCCCAGCAGATCCTGTGTCTGCCTCCTTTCTCATTTTTTATGTGTGACCATGTGTGAAAACACAGAGAGGTGGTGCTGTGAATGCTTACTTAGGAAACCCTGCAACAAATGACCCTCGTTAGACTGGGTCTAGATACCATTGCCTTTTCAGTAACACAAGTTTTTTTCCTATATGTGCAGCTTTCATCTTTGCCTGCATAGTCTTGGGAGCATGTTCTTTATATGTCTGGTCTTTCAGCCCTGAGACTCTTCCCCAATCATCCTTCCTTCTGTCTAAAACCTACTGTCCATTGTCCCCAAGAGATCACCCTGACATGAGTAAAGAAAAGTGTGCTCCTGCACCTGCAACACATGAATGTGTCTCTGATGAGTGATCTATGTGCATCCTGAACTGTGAGAAAGATAATCTTCACAGTTTCTAAAAAAATTAACAAAACCCCCAATGTAACTGTATTTACTGCTCAGTTAAATATTCTATTCCTTTTTGGCTTTTTAGTTTGTCTGCTTAAAAAACTTCTTGTGAGAGAAGTCTTGCCTCTCAAATATACACCAGATAAAAGATATTTTCCTTTACTTATTTCAAACATATCCTTTGATTTTCATGTAGTTTTCATTTTTCCTAGTGGCAGAAATGCTGAATAGGCTCTTTTGCTATCACAGAAGTTAAGAAGCACCATGTATCTGGAACATGGCATGGTGTGATCATGGAAATGTTATACCTGCCATGTCTCATTGACAGGTTATTGTCCAAAGATGTCTCTCTGGCAAGAACATGTCCCATGTGAAGGCTGGCTGTATCATGTGTGGGTACCTCAAACTCTTGCCCATGTTTATCATAGTGATGCCTGGAATGATCAGCCGTATTTTGTACACAGGTATGATATGGATACAGAAATGCAAAGTTCTTGTTGCCTGCCTTTCATTGCCAATCTCTCTGTCCCTTCTGAAATATCTGTTAGATTGTCATCTTCTCATCCAAATAGTCCAGGCACCTACAGCTAACTACACTGTAAGAAGCCACAGGTCTTCCTATTTTCCCTGATCCCAGATTTCTGCTAATGCTATTGCTGTCTGTTTTAGGGGAAAAAATTGCCACAGTGTCCCTCCCCAGCCGTCTGTTTGTTACAGATCCACTCTGACCGAATGAGTGGAAAATTGGAAGGACAGGACCATTAGTCACAGACTGCAGGGTTTGGGCCATGGGCAGTCCCGAGGGCAGAGTGGGGAAATGCCACTCTCCCATCTCCCTGACCACCAAAGAGTTTGGCTGTGGTTGGCAGCAGGCACAGGAGAGAGGTTCAGGCTGCAGGGAGTGGGCTTTGTGTTCTTCTCCTTATTTTTCTACTTGCTCTCCTTGTGGTGTTCAGCCCAGGTCTGACAAATGACTGCTGGTTTTCTTTTGACCTGCAGCACATGTCAGTATTCTTTTAGAGAGGAAAGGAAGGAAAGAGGCTTAGAATCACCTTCCTCCCTGCCAGCAAACCAAGGATGAAATCAAACGCGTCAATCGGTGGTTCAACACAGAGATACATTCTAGAAGCTCTATTAATTTGGGAGCAATCTGTTGTTTATATGACCTTGTCTCAGTGTCTCATTATCCTCTCCTCAGATGTGGTGGCTTGTGTTGTGCCTGAAGTCTGTAAGCGCTACTGTGGCACTGCAGTGGGCTGTACAAATATTGCTTATCCAAAAATGGTGGTGGAGCTCATGCCAAATGGTAAGACACTGTCTGTATTTGTTGTTTCTTTGTTTTAAGAAAGCTGACGCTGCCAGACGGTAAAAACAAGTGAGGGAGTGAGGGACTCCAAGATGCATCTTTGGTTCCAAAATTCTTGCTAGAATTAAGTACTATGAACCAAATGGGTTGTCTGTGTTAGCTGTAGGTGCAGAATAGCTCCACACTGACAGTGTCAGCTCTTAGCTGGCAAATACTGGGTGCTGAAATGGTAAATGAGCTCCCTTTTTGTGAAGATAAAAAATAACCTGCTTGGCCAATGATTTATAAAAGACTTCCTGCCAGGATCTCTGAGCTGGAGGCCTATTCCTGTGGTCCTCCTGCCAACCCCATAGAGGTGGGTGCTGGCTCATAAGGCAAAAAAGCCAGGTTATGATATTATAGAGACCATGGCACTTCCCTGATAGCTTTGGTACTTCCCCATCATATGATAACTGTTGTTCATAGTATTATTAAAATCCTGTAGTACTTCCCCATGCTCTGTGACCAGACCACAACACCTGGAAAAGTGGCTTACTCTGGTTTTCAGACAGTAAAAGAAACTTGTTTTTTTTTGGCAAATACCTAATTCACAAGTATACTACAAGCAAGTGAGCACTCTCCTGCAAACAAGAGGAATTATTTTTATAACTGTTGGGAAAAGTCTGCTTAATACTATTTTCTTTTTATTCCAACATTTAATCAGGCAGCATTCACTAAAGAAATACCTATGTGCTAAAAGCTCGAGAGTTTCCCTGGCACCACTATAAATAGCTTTTTCCAAGCTCTGCTTGCCCAAAAGGGAGCGTCAGGCAGGATTTTACGTGAGGCACACAAATGTGCCAGACACGCTCAGAGCTGGCCGATGGAAAGGGTCGGACAAGCACCTGGTGCCAGGTACTGAGGTTCTCCACGGAATGCTCACCCCCGTTCCCATCTTTTTGTTTCAGGTCTGCGGGGTCTGATGCTGTCAGTCATGTTGGCCTCCCTTATGAGCTCCCTGACTTCCATTTTTAACAGTGCCAGTACTTTGTTCACGATGGACATTTACACCAAAATTCGGAGCCGGCCGTCCGAAAAGGAGCTGATGCTGGCTGGCAGGTGAGCGCAGCCGAGCCTCCCCTCTGCACAGACCCGAGCACTCCATGGGCACAGGCTGCCTCCTCCCAAAATCCCAGCGCCGGCTGGAGCCTGCCTGGCAGAGCTGCAGTGGCCTCCTGTGGCCGGAGCGGCTGTCCCGCCCCACGCGCTCCTTCTGGGAAAACGCTCCGTGCTCCCGAGGGAATCCACAGTGTGCGGGAAGCAGCCAAGCTAATTCCCACTGCTGCCCGCTGCTGTTCGAAGGGAAAGCTTTTCAATTACCTTCCTGGGCTCCGTGCTGCACCAGACTGCAGCATCAATGAACTGGTTCTGGTTGATCTGCTACTGATATGTCTCTGGACATAACAACCACAGGAAAAAAGTGATTTTCTATGTTTTGATTGCATCTTTAACTGTGTGCTGATGGATATTTGACATATACGATACCCAACTTGGATTTCTTTTGTTTGTCCAGTGCTAATTGGCCATTATAATTGATTTCACTACTTGAAATACAAAATGTAAATTACTGATTAATTGCTGGTTTTTTTTCTTTCTGATAGATCATAGATACTTCTAATCAGATGGCTAATTGAATATCTGGCTATGTTTACAGGGCATTTATGTTACTTTTAATTGGCATCAGCATTGCCTGGGTTCCTGTGGTGCAGTCAGCTCAGAGTGGGCAGCTCTTTGATTATATTCAGTCAGTTACCAGCTACCTGGGACCTCCCATTGCTGCTGTTTTCCTGCTTGCTGTCTTCTGCAAGCGTGTCAATGAGCAGGTAAGTGCAAATTAGGAAACAGTTATGCTGCATGTTCCTTTAGGAATTGGGAGAACTGGGGGGTTTTTGTTATGAGGAACTGCTTCCTGTTTATTTTAATCCCAGTATAGCCCAGGAATTCTGTGTCTCCATACCCCAAGGCCTGAGGTTTCAGACATGAGTTTGAAAAAGTTCTTTTATAGTCTGATAGATAAACAGTCACCTAGGAATTCATAGATAGCTCTGAAGCTTAGGTTATCTATCACTTTGCCAAGAAGTGTGTTAAATGGATAATCTATGGATACATATTTGAAAGTTATCACTTGGGATATTGGTCACCAAGCTGTTTTGCCAAACATATCACCTCTTACCTATCCTGTCCAGTTGGGTTTTGATTATCCCCAGGAATGGAGACTCCACAGTGTCTCTAGGCAACCTGTTCCAATGGTCAAGCACCTTCACAGTAAACCAAAAAAAATTATGTTTAAACAGAATTTCCCATATTTCAGTTTGTGCCCACACATGTGTCTGTTCTACTTTGGGCTGGAGTACTGTACACCAGGCACCCACCAACACTACTGAGAATTAACTCATTACTCTCAGGGCCATTAGCAGGTAAAGCAGACACACATTTCAGGAAGGATGACACAACATTCTGCCTGGTTCCATCGTGCCAGAGCTGTCTCAGATTAAGCCCTCAAAGGTAAAAAGGTATGAGAACAGCCCCTGGGGTGTGGAATCCATGGCTGAAGCCTGTCCTGTAGAAGGAGAGACTTGTGTGGAGCCAGATGGACTGTGAGAAATGGTCTGGATGAGGTGTCCTGAGGTGTGTCTGACATCTCAGAGCTGGTCATTGCCCCTTTCAGCTGTACTCATACACTGAGCTGTAAATAAGGTCCCTGAAAGCAACTGGGTTAAAACCCACATGCCAAAGCCATTGTAACATGTAACTACAACCATGTTTCCTCCAGCAACTGTTTGAGAGATCAAAGTTTATTTCCATGTCTGAAATTATTCATTTTGATCCCTTCTTGTCACACCATTGTCCACAGGGGGCCTTCTGGGGCCTAATTGTTGGGCTGCTGGCTGGACTCAGCAGGATGATTGCAGAGTTTGCCTACGGAACTGGCAGCTGTGTGGCCCCTTCCAACTGCCCCTTCATCATCTGTGGCATTCACTACCTTTACTTTGCAATGATCCTCTTTGGGGTTTCTGCCATCGTCATCCTGTCAGTCTCCTTCATGACCAAGCCCATTCCTGATGTACATGTGAGTATTACTGCAGTCCTGCTCCTCCAGAAATGGAACACAATGAAACCACCAGCCTGGTACTTGGTACATTACCTCGCGACATTTCAGCTACCCCCAGCATACAGCTCTTGTACGAAAGCAAAGGAAACAGTCTTCATTTACCTGTCACAGATCTTCAGTGACTCCTAACAGCCTTAGACATACCAGACATTTGGATGCTGTGGCCTTACAGCTGGCTCAGGTGCTGGCCAGGTTGGTTGGTCTCTGTGTAGTCAGTCCATGGATCAATTAAACTCCTTTTGTTCCGTGGCAGCTTTACCGCTTGTGCTGGTCCTTGCGGAACAGCAAAGAAGAACGGATTGATCTTGATGCAGATGAGGAGCAGGACAAAGCTGATGAAAAAGATGATGAATCAGGTAACTGTTTAATACCTAGAGATTCTGTCATATATTTGAGTATCCCTATTTCATTCCTGAAGGAACATTAACATGCTTGATAGTTGAAGACATCCTCCCTTCCCCCAACAACAAAACCTCAGCCCCCACAAATTTAAATGGCTCAAGAGCTGCCTTTACCAATCTGTCAAGCTCAGTGTAAATGAGAAGTGAAGTGGATTTGAAGGGAGAAAATCTTGTTCTCTTGGTAGCTGGGTGGCAGCTCTAGGACTAAACAAATGGCAATGCTCTGGATCAGAGGCAATGTGCGTTGGCAGAACTGTGTGTGACTCCAGCACTCTGAGGGAATTCACCTGGAAATAGTGGGTTCTGGTCAGGATTGAAGGCATCATAAAAGTAGACTGTAAGCCCACCTGCTCTCTTTACTGGTTTCTTGTTCTGCTCCCAAGTTCATTTGCATCAGTATCTTCAAACTGATTTATTTGTCTTTCAATTAAGAGTGTAGAAAATATTGAAAACATGGAGTTTAAGCTTTGAAGCATAGCCCACTTCTCCAATACCTGGCCAAGTCTCTGGGCTGCAAAAGGCCCAAGTGCCTTCTGCAGAAGGCTCTCGAAACATGTAGAAAATCCCTCTTTTCCCAGGTGAACTGTGAAAACACAATATTGACTCGATTCCTGTACTGTTTTGTACTAAAATGTTTCCACTGCATTATGCCCATAAATCGGAATGGGATGTGCTCAGTCCCACAGATCAAGTGCGTGCCACGATCTGTACTCACCTTTCCTGACCAGACTGTTATTCCTTCCAGTTGACAAGGAAAGCCAGGAGGACCCGGGATGCTGTAGGAAAGCTTACAACTGGTTCTGTGGCTTGGATCAACAGAAAGCCCCCAAACTGAGCAAGGAGGAAGAGGAGGCACTGAAGAAGAAACTGACAGACACCAGTGAAGTGCCACTGTGGAGAAACGTTGTGAATATCAATGGCATCATCCTCTTGACTGTGGCTGTGTTTTGCCATGCCTACTTTGCATAAAACCCTGATCACAGTCCTGAAATTGTACTGCATTGTTCAAGCAAAAATGGCTTGTAGATTTACAGAATTAGATACACATTGTATTTTCATCATCTATATTTGTAAAACATCAGGGTGATTTACTCACTGATTTTGTGATCATAATTTTAACAATCTAAAGATGAAGGCCACTGGGATTTCAAGAGAGAGAATTTCTATTTAGACATTGAACCAGTCCAGGGCTAACTGAGGTTCAGAATTTCCATCCAATGTTCTCTCTGCTCATGATACATTTCATATTTTAGGTTCAGAACAAGGCTGCGTGAGCCATATTTCTTATCAGGTTTTGTGAACTATCTTCTAGGGTTGATGATACTATTTTGATTTTCAACCCTTCTTCTGATCATTCAATTTTCCTTTTCCTTTGGCTATGATAATTTGATTGCAAAATACCCACAACCATCAAGGGACTGTATTACAAACTCAAATTAAAACACTGCTTTTGTCTCTCCAAACATGAGATATCCCAGGTAAAGGATTTATGTATATATCAATGTATTTGACACTATATATAACTTTCCATATCACTTTTCCTCCCTTTTTCTCACTTTCCATTGGGTTGTGTTTCTCAGTTGTCAGTGGAACACTAACTTTTGAATTGATCGCATTTTGAAATTGGGGAACACCTGTCTTGATGATCCCAAAAAGAATTTTGCTTACATTAGATTGTCTGTTTAAGGTTAACTCCCAAAGGCCCTCCTCTCTTGGTATTTTAATATGTACCTATACTTGAATGTGAAGCTTTTTATACAAAATACATATATTATATATACACAGGCAATACATTATATATATGCACTATATATATTATATATATTTTAAATATATATTTATGTGTGTGTGTGTGTATATATATTTATTTCTTACTGATCAATTCCCACCCTGATGTGTCAAGGACCTCTCTACTGTGGGGTTAGAGTCAATGTACTGCCTCTCTGTATGGACGATGCTACAAACCAACCCATGCCCATGTTGAAACATCCACAGCATTGGAATGCTGGGCTGCATTTTGTAAATACATTGAAGAGCTCTGTACCACTTTTCTGCAAAGCTATAAATTGTTCCTCTGAAAATTTCATTGAGAAATTGTTCCTGCTGCATGGCAGCATGAGTTAGCAGTTCAGGAAGGAGAATAGTCACAGCTGTGGGATATCAGCTAAACCAGGCTGATTGTCTCCACTTGATAAGTTTGGTACCAGCTGGGGACATAGCAAAAGACAGATTTAACACTTCAAAGCAAAAAGCAATAGATCTTCTTTTCATCTCATTCAGCTTCCTGGGGAATCAAGTGTAGAAAGAAGATGCTGGTTGCTCAGTCAGGCAGCACCACAATTCCCTGTTCCTTGTTGCAGGCGTTGGTGGGATTGTGCTGTCCCAAAGCATTCCTGAGGATCCAGACTGGCAGCAAGTGCAGCAGAAGGGGAAAGCAGTGCAACCCCTGCATGTGCCACAGCACACTGCTCTGGCTCTGGGCTTTACCCACACTGCTCTGGCTCTGGGCTTCACCCACACTGCTCTGGCTCTGGGCTTTACTCACACTGCCCTGGCTCCTGGGCTTTCATCACTCACACTTCGTAATCTCCTGGCAGGATCTTTGCTTCATTTGGATCTAACCCCAAATGCTCTGGATTCCAGCAGAATTGCTGCTATTCAGCATAATCCCTGCAGGGTCCTTTGCATAGGCCAGATCAAATCAATACTTCAGAAATACCAGTGCAAACCTTTTTTTCCTTACACTTTACACAGTGATAGAGTATTTTAAAGACCATGGAATTAACTGTATTTAATGAACTATTAAGACTTGTATGCATTAAAGTATTTGTATATTTTGAGGTGTTTGGTGTCCACAAAGTGATGGGGTTTTTATATAATATGATGGAAGACAGAGAAGCTTCATTTGGTATCTAAGTTTTGGCTCTGGGTAATAGTAATGGATGAAAAACAAACAAGGAAGATGTCACTGAGGATTGCCCAGATCCCTCTTTGTCATTCTTTGCTACAAAAAATACGGTGAAATTATAAAGCTATTTGGATAAACACAAATAACACAAGTGATTTCCTGGCAGTCTGAGCAGCCTTTGGATGACCTCTGGGTTAATCAGGCATTGTTGCATGATTTTGCTCCTCAGAACTACAGTTTTGAAAATCTAACCCACAGTTTCCATGGGATATTTACTGTATGTCCTCAGCAACCTGATTTTATTCTGGTCTGAAAGTGGATGTTGTGGAGGGAAGAGCTCAAATGTTTACATAAAGTTTGACAGCTACTGTTGACTCCTGTAATTTTGTAGAATTTCAAAGAAAAATTGCCTGCTTTTATGAACAGTTGGTAAAATTGTAATGTTTAGCTAACATTAAATGCCGTCTCAGGATGGTAGCTATTGCATTCAAGGACAGTTTCACGATTTTAAGGAAGAAAATTACTTTTCTTCAGTTCTCAGGGGAGCTCTGTCCATGAGCTGTTGTTGGGGACACTCAGATAAAAGTAGTCACTTACACTGTCCTGGGCATTCTCATGCTTTAGACATGGGAGCTGTGAGCACACACTTGTCCCCCGTGTTTGAATGTACATTTGAAATACTTCTGGTTAGTGGTGAGACTCCAAATAAATCTCTGGCTCACAGCACAAAGTACCTGCATGGCATGTACAACATAACACAGCTCTGTTTCAGGGGATCTTGAGACATCCCAGCTTACCCTGTCAGGTAAGATACAGGGTTAAAGCTTATTTTAGTGGAGTTTAGTTAGATATACAGAATTATTTTAGTTTTTAAAAAAAAGGCACTCAGCAGCACTGTCAGCCAATCATGACACTGCACTGTAAAGAGCACACACTAAACAAAATCTTCCATTTAAGAATGACTACTTAGTTCTTAGGAAAAATCCTGAAAAAGAGTAATCACTGTTCATTGATGCTTTAATTTTTCTGTATGACCGAAAAAAATGTATCCAAGTATCTCACAAATATTTAGTGTTAATGGTGATGAATACACTGTTCTTAGAACTCAGAATTTGGGTTTATTCCTATTTTGTTATTGAAAAAGCTCATGCACTGAAATGCTGGGGGAAGGAAGGTCTGTGATTTCACTTGGAATAAATTGCAGTAACAATGGCTTGGTTTTAAGCAGACTGTCTGGCCATGGTGAGTTAGGCCATGGCAGAAGGCTGAGTTCCTCAGGTGCAGGGGGTGGTGATTGGTGCCCCATCAGCAGCTGGGATTGCCAGGGCCTCAGCTCCTGCTCCCTGATGCTCCCTCACTGGCAAAACCAGGAGTGTTCCTATGAAGTACAAACCAACACAAAAATGAGGAGCAAAGGTAAAAAATAAATTCATGTATCATCAGTCATTGAATTTGAAGGGTACTTGAACTCATTGGTTTGAAGTGTTGAGCCAGAGGACTTTAGAGCTGATGTTTCTGGGGCCAGACTGCACAGAGAAGAGGTGGTCACAGGCTGTGGGCTGACAGCAAAGCTGTTCTCAGGAAAGCTTCTGGGTGTTTTTAGTTGTTTAGTGGTCTTATATGCCAGCTGCAGGTGTCTGTGCCCTGCACTGCAGTGTTCTCTGGGGGAGCAGAGAACCCACAGTGAGGGGAAGGAGCAGCAGAGACCTTCCCTTGTGCTGAACTGGAAATCCATAGTCCCAGACTTAATAACAGCAAGCAATACGCTGCTGAGAAAGATGGGAAATGCAAAAAATCCCAGGTTTTATTTGGTGATTCGTGGCATTTTCTCATGGACTGTGTATTGCAGGCCTGTGCTGGAGAACTTAAATGACAGAGCAAAACTTCACTCACTCCAGTTTCTAATAGTTGTTCTGATGCAAGACAGTATAACCAGTGCCTTAGGTTATCATTCTTATTATTAATAAAATAGGTTGCCTTTTTTGTGCCTGTTGAAGAACATTCCTTGTTGTCATCTACCATGGGCAGCTCTGAGAAAGAATAATTCCCCTGGAGCTCCTGAGCCCACCCTCTCCCCACCTGGCAGAGTTGAGGCCAGAGCAGCTCTGCCTGCCTGGGTCAGCACCTCCCCTACTTTTCTTAAGGTAGGGGGAAGAGCTTCAAGCTGAGGTGTGAGTTTGTTGTTACTCTGTGCAGTATTTTTGTTTACAGTATTGGAGCCTGTAACTCTAAAAATGTAGCTTATATGCAAAGTATCCTAAAACAAATTATTAAAATGTGTTTTATTCATTCAAATTGCAAATTTTGTCTTGCTAAAAGTAGGTCCTGTGCTTTAAGCATATTAGCTTTTTGTGTACCTGTCTCTGCCCTTCTGGTTTAATGTAATTAGCCAAATCTTACTTTCCCAGACTATTTTGTCCTTAGACAAATCTCTCACTATATGGGTTTTTTAATACTTTTTTTAATAGAAAATCTAGTGGTGGGAAGCAAATATACTCTCTGCTTTGGAACATGAAGAGATGGAATTAAAAGCTGCAATTTTCCAGAGCAGGACAGACGGGTTTCCACCCCTTGGCCTTCTGAAAGCATATGGGGACAGGGAAAATGAGTCTGTAGTTGCAAGAACAAAGAGCCATGACATTCTTAACCTTCTGGAAATTGTTAGAAAAAAATCAGCATGAGGTCTGCCTGGGTGGGACACAAGACTCCACAGGAGGCCTTGTTTCCCATGAATGCAGTTGTCTTGTCTTCTGGTGTTGCTGAGGATTGTTGGGCAATTGGTTTGAAAACTCAATCTGTGTGGAGTGTAACTGCATTAATTTCAGTATTGATTATATCTGGGCCTTAATAATTGTTGGCTTCAAGCTAAAAAAGGCAAATTGCTTTCATTGATGTTAAAAACCTGCCTTGGTTTTTAATGGTGCTATGGACCTTGGTCCAGTGGTGCTAAAGCCATTGGAACATAGAGCACTGGGGAGGGCACGGTGCTAAAACCACAGACTTGCTGTACACACAGCATTTCCTTTGAAACAGTGAGTTTAATTAGAGTGTGAGGTGCCAGATCCTGAGATGTTAATTTAAATATTTCTAATGTGTATGAAGCGATTCAAAAAGATCTTCAGCATTTTTGTGACTGAGTCTCTGGCAGCTTTATTATGGAATATTCTCGACTGAAAGCTAAGTCAGTCCAGGGAAAGTGTTCATCAGCTGTTTCTTTGATCCAGCCAATTGTTTTACTGACACCTACAGTGCTAATTAATTCCCAGCCTCATGAACTCTTGTCTCTCATCCCAAAGCAGGGAATTAGTCCTCAGCAGAGCATGTGACTTTTGATTATTATATCTGCAACCTTTTTGTCAATAATGCAGCTTTGTAAGTAGAAAACCCCAACTAACAGTGGTTTGTGGCTGTTCTCTATGCAGATTTTAAATTCTGGCGTTTGCAGAGGCAGCACGTGGTCAGTACAGCCCAAGGGAATTCCTGTCGTGTTTGGACTATGATGGTTTCATGTTGACAGGTGTAACAGTGCCAAAGAATTGCTGAGACAAAAGCTGACATGTGGGAGGGCACAACTAGTGTCCACATCTCAGAGTTCACCTGAGGCTTTGTTCCATTTCTGTACTGTGTATGTAAGATGAGAACACTGATCCGTGTAGGGGCTTTTTTTGGGACCAGTTTATATTGTCTTTAAAGCACTGATCAGGCAGATATTTGGAATTCAGTACTTAAGGTCCAAGTCAGCTGAATTTCTTCTACTCAGAGCAGTTCAGTGTGGATGGTCTTAATTCTGCATCTGAACAAGCTAATTATTTTGGGAACTCATTGAAGGGCAATACCTGAATTATCAGGGAAGGCTGTGACAAGGTTGGAATTGGGCTAAAATGATGATTGTTACCAGATTTTCCTGCAGTTCTGTAAGAGCAGCTGAGCCTACTGTGCTCTAGTCCTTTAGCATGTTATTAAAGCTGCCTGGCTTCTCTTATTGAGTTGGATGCACTCTGGCACCAATATGGATTACATATGAGTGCCTTATGTGTTTAAAAGGCAGAGTTCCTCCAAGATTGTGCCTGGAGGGAATAAATCCAACTGACTCAATACTTTTAAATCACATCTTTATAGGAGAAGAAATTCACCCTTTGGTTACGTTACGGAAGAGAAACATTTTAACTGTAATCACTCCTACAGGAAGAGTTTATACTGTGTGTAAGAGTAATGCAGTTTGCAGTGTGACCGTGGGTTTGAACGGAAAAGCAGCCCTGACAAATAACCCCTTTTATACACCTGATGCAGCCTCTTTGTAGCTACAATTCTAGATATAAAACTTCCATGTGAGAACAAAACCCAAGTGAAAACAAATGGGATGTGCTGTGAAGCTGCACCAGCCGCTCTGTCACATCTTCCTGGGTGGCTGGGAATGGCCAGGGTTGTCCTGCTCACTTGGGTTATTTCTTTGTCTATGCCTCCTGCTGAAGCCTCTTAAATTACACTCTTGTAATTGCAGACAGAAATTTGCAACATGTCTGTAGTGACCAGCCTTAAACTCACAGTGAATAAAATGCTACTGAAACTTTTTGCCACTTCCACTGCCCTTCAGCTCAAACCCTGAGGTGCTTTGGTTCTGTATTATCAGCAATTCCAAATAGGGGCCACACCCCTCTCCTGTTGGAGGAGAGAGGTCTGGCCCTTTTTTAGTTTTACCAAAGGCTACCCTAGTAAAGGCTTTTTGACTTTGGTCTTAATCCCACATTCAACTAATGTTTGCAGCAAAATTCATGTAAATTCCCATTGTTAAATCAATTTTTCAGTACAGAAAAGACTGCTGGAGGGGTTAGTTGCAAACCTTTCTTTCTAATATAATGAATTCTTGATTAATGTTTGATAGCTGAGGTTTCAAAAAAAACCAAAGAGAACTTTGTGAAGAAAACAAAAAAGGTTGGTGTCTTGTATCACAGGAAAATCTCGGTAACTTAGGCAATAACTCCTACTGGAGAACTCCACACTTCCTAAATTTTTTTTCTCAATTTTTCTGTTTGTGACCTTCAATATAGATGTGAAATTGTTGGCAAATTACTCTTGAGTTCTGGTGTTGAAGATCTCATGTAGTCATGTACCTTTTACAGCCAGACAACAACAGAGGGCAATAGATCTCTAGAAAAGATCCCGGCTGCAGAGGGGTTTCCATTCGATCACGGTGATGGCGATTTGGGCAGCTCTTTGCACGGCCTCGCTGGGGTCATGGAGACACCGCTGAAATGTGTCCCTGTGATCCAGCAGTGTCTGGCGGCCCTCTGGCAGCTCAGCCAGCAGGGTGAGGGTTTTGATTGCATTCAAACGGGCTTTGCTGGTTTCCTCAGCAACCAGCTTCAGTAAAGGTGGAATAGCTTCAGCACCCATGGCTGAGGATCTCCCTGTAGGGAAATAAACTGGCTTTGAAATGTATTATGACATCTAATCAACATCCTTTTGGACTGGTATGTTCCATTCCTTGCCCAGCTACAGCTCTGAACAGCCCTGGGGGTGCAGTGCACAGAGGCAGAATATGCTCTTCTTTAAGAGACCAAGGCTGGCTCCCAGCTGTTTATTTTTAAGGAAAAAGATCTTTCACAGTTAAGTTTATCTGCCTTGCACATTTGTATTTCATTTGCAACAAATTATCTAAAAATATGTGAGGCACCAAATGATAGAATAAACTGTGTTTTGGAGGGGGGTGAGGGGGAGTGGAGTGTTTTAGATGCCCTTAAGAACATCCTCCAGTCTTTCATTTTTAAAGATACTTCAAAGACCAAGATCCACTCCTGAGTTGTCTTTGGAAGCCCGAGGAAGGTTTGCAGAGGAGGACTGGAACACAACTGCTGTTACTAGGAGTCTTTTATGTCTAATTACTCATTCATCACATTGGAAATTTCGCAGTTAGTATTTTCAGTGTCATGTAAGTTACTTGGGAGAGCTACAGACCTTATTAATATTCACTGCTCTCCCAGCTGTGAGAGAGGAGCTACCTCTAATCCCAGAATGCTTCCAGAAAGCAGCGCTCCTCTGCTGTGCACTGGGGATTCAGCGTAGATCCAGGCATGTGGATCTGTGTGGTCTGGACTTGAAGAGCCTACTGTCCCCCTCTGGAGCAGCCCTCTGGAGGGAAATGATGCAGGTGAGGTAGATAAATAACTTCTTGACCTACTTTAGGGGAATGAAATGTGGAATATCCTGTCCCCCATAGGCACTGAGGAAGCAACAATAGTTGCTCAAGTTATAAAGAAATGCCCCAATCTTGGAGTTTCTTGACGAGCATTAAAACTGTCAGAAACAGAGGACTTGGGGAGGCGGGGGGGGGAATGTTTTGTTACTGAGTTGCCCTAGAATTGGATTTCTAGGAGGTACCCGAACAGAATTGCCTCTGTCTCTCACCCTGAGGTGTAACAGCAGCAAACATCAGCGCTCCCGTTGTGTTAACTCGAACTTCGGGCTGTGTGTCTTCCAGCAGGCTCACCAGCACAGGAATCACCCCTTCTTCACACACCGCGATTTTCCCCTCTGCATGAGAACTGTGCAGAGAAGATGGTTAAGTTGCTTCCTTGCACAGTGCCTGCTGCCCCAACAGCCCCTCGGCCTCTGCCCAGGCCTGGAGCCCGCAGCCCCGCCCCCGGTGCCGGCGGCGCTGTCCCACGGCTGCTGTGCTCCCCCAGGAGGGACCGTCCTGCTGGGAGGCACAGGACATTTGCTGCTGCTCAGCCACCGAGGCACCCGAGGGGATGGCTGTGGCTGGTGGCTGCTGAACCCACGTGTTGATACAGGCCTGAGGGTACCGCACTGCCCTGCGTGGATGAGCTTCACAGTATTTTAGGTTATTTTTAGATGATAGCTGGATTTTTAAAAAAAGCTTTCCATGGTACACTGGACACTGATGGGCAGCTGCCTGTAACAGGATGTAGGATTAAGGGTTTTGCTGGTCCTAATTGCAACGGAGTTACAAACCTGGCTGGTGAAGCCTCTGGAGATTTCAAAACCTGCTAAATCAAGGGGCTGAAATGAATTCTTCTCTTAGGTCACTTTTCTCTCTTTCTTTCCAGCCTCTCTAATAAGGAGAATATTTAATGTGGCCCAGCTATTGCACGGACCAAGAATGTAGCTCGTGTCCTTATTTCAGTCGCATTTTGCTTTCTTTCTATGACTCATGGTAATTATACTCTTTTCCTCCAAGACCTCGCTTTATTATAGGACATGAGGAAATGTTTTGTGCCAATTGATATGTAAACTACATCATCTGCAGACCTTTTCAAACTAGACATTTGTTGAACACTTTTATTATGTTTTCTGATTGCAGGACAGTGGACTTAAGTTGTTCCTTTCATCCATTTGCTGATACACAAATTTAATATAAAGATTGCTTTTTCTCATCCATCAGTGATGTATGTGGCAGAAAACTATTTCTGTTTTCAATCACAGTGAAAGTTTCTCAGGACCTTTAATTTTCTGAGAGAGAGCACTTTTCCAAAAACATAAGGGAGCTTCTCTCTACCTCCATTGTGGTCAGAATCCTGTTTCTACAAGATTTTTCATGCAAGATTTTTTTCCAAGCAGTGCTGTACCAGGAAAAAAATCCTGATTTCACTGCCAATACTAAAAACAAACAGAAGGAGAAGGAATGACTGATCAGCATCTGCTTTCTTCAGTGATTTATAGCAGTTAGGAATTTTTAAAGTCCCATGTGTCCCATTTTGTTTTACCCATGTGTGCATCCAGGCTGATAGTGCTTTATGTGTGAAATGTGGCAGCTTCAATGTGTAGTGGAACACAGCTGTAAATGAATGGCATTTATGTACTCCTGGAATTAGTTCTTTCGTGGACTTAAGCATTAGAGAGGTTTCTTTACCTGATTTCTAACAGGACCCAGGCTGCTTTTCTCCTGATGGCTGTGGAGGGGTGTGAGAGCTTTTCCTTCAGGACAGTAACAGCACCAGCTGCCAGGGCTTCAGAAACCTCCACACGGAGACAGTTGGAGAGGGTGTCAAGGATTAGCTCCTGGATCTCATCCAACTCTGTCTTCAACTTCAGGACCAGTGGGGGAATCAAACCAGCCTGCAGGACACCACCAGCCCCTGCAGAGGAGACAGGGAAGGAACAGGGCCTGAGTGCAGTTACTGTTGCTACCTGCACCTGGAATTTCTTCAGAGGATCAAAAGACATGTGGGAACTTAATTCCTTACACAGAAGTGGGATTGAGAGATGGAAACTACTCCAACACTGCCCTGTTTATAAATATCATCTTAGCATTGCTTCTTCAGGAAGCTTCCCCAAAACTCTTGTAAAAAATCAAGACCAGGTAATAACCAACATGATAATTGCTCTGATGTTCCCAGTTTATTCCACTATAATATTTATGCCAAAATTATCCTTGCAAGGATAATACAGGAAATATATATACATTACAAAGTCACCTTCTATCCAGCCTTCCCAACTGTTCTCAACATGAGCAGATGGTAAGAGAGGAAGAGATGTTAGCCTTTAGAGCTCATTCTTTGATTTTTCACGGTGGTTTCTGGGGGGGAAGTCAAGATTTTGAGAACTGTCAGCTTTCTTACACATTTCTTTGTAGTAGTTCTCACACATTTCTTTGTAGTTATTAAGGCAAAACTTTAAATTCTGAACTTTCTAGCAGTCAGTACTCTTGCACTGGCTCCTAAAATATAACATCAAAGGCAGAGACATCATAATTTGCCCTGCAAGTGATGTCTTTGCTATGAGCAAGAGTCTGATTTGTACCATTTCTTACCCTTTACTAAGTCAACACTGCAACAGCAATGCTAGGGGAAAGCAGAACGTACTGTCCACAAGTAACGATGTGAAAACAAAATTCTCCAGCTTGTCTTGTTGCTAAGACTGATTCTTTGGTTGCTAAGAGAAATGTGTCTCCTTTCAAAGTGATTCATATGTGGTTAGATAAGGAAGTTTTGTGGATAAGAGTCATCAAGGTATTTTCAAATGAATCTCCACAGCAGAGACAAGTGGGAAAGAGATTTTAATGACCCTTGGTAGTGCATAAGAGAAATCCCTCAATTTGACAATTGCGTGAAAAACATGATTCTAATCTAGAGGTAATTCTGTTGTACATATTTCTGAGGCTTTGCTAACACTGAATAACTTCTTATGTTTCTGACTTATTAGGATCCACATTACAATGCCAAAGTAGAGTAATGCCTTGGGGTGATATTACAGCTTTACTACCTGTGCTGCATTTGGAGTTCAGTTTCTGTGAGAATTCAAATAAGTAAGGGAAACCAGTTCTGAAACAATTCACTTTGAAAGCTAACAGCATTTTACAAACAGGGATTTCTCCTTGTGCCAGAAAGGGAAAGCAGGAAAGGAAAGTGAAATAATGTTCTTTGAAACTGTGGCTCTGTGTGTCACTACATGGGGGAGGTGGTGCTTTCACAGTGAAAAAAACCTCAACCAACCCTATATTGTTCCCTGGAGGAACAAAAGAAATTTGTCAAAGAGTAGCTCCAGCCCATTTATACTGTCCCTGCAGAAGGATGTGATAAGGGACACCTGAAGTATTGCTCTGGCAAAGGACTCTGTTGGAAGGTCCCTGAGAAGGAGGCCCAGCTTGTCCATCCCCAGCATCAGCCCTCTTGACAAGGATTGCTGGGGTTTAGATTGGATGTTATAGGTATAGAAAGGTTTTGGTAGGTTAGACAACAGCAGGAATATGTCTGGGAATTCTCCATGCCTTATGGAACACCAGGCAGTAGGGAACCTACTAGTGAGCTGCTCCCAAGGAAGCAGACTAAAACAGTCTCAGATGACTTTAAACCATATCCAGAATTCCTTTAGCCGTTCTTCCCAACAGTCTTTTGAAATGGCCTGTGAAAGACAAGATTTTTTAAAGGCAACTTTTTAAACTCCTCCCAAACTTTTTCATGAAAAGAAACTCCATGGCCTGAGCGCATGAAATTGGGATCCCCAGACTGCTCACAGTCACCACATGTACTACTAAATTCTGGGTTGCTGTGGAAATCAGTACAAAATCTTAATTTGGGAGGTGCAGTTTCAGAGGAAGAGTAATGAATCAGAGGTGACAGACTCAAGCTTACACTGTCTGTCACAAGCACCTGTGTGTAGCTTTAACTTCCATGGATCCCAGTGTTCCTTGGGACAGTCCAAAAGCAAACCCTTATTGCACAGAGCAGACACATTCTGGCTTGAGCCCAGAGAAACCACTGTTTGATTTAACTCAACTTTCCATCTGTCTGTAACAACTGCTGCTGTAGCATTCTCTCTACCTCCCTCGTGCTGGGAGATGTACGTTGTTCTTTCCTATTTTTTGTACTTGCTTTCAAATACTTACTAGCCATTTTTTAACCCATCATCTTAATTTTCATTTTCACTTTCCTGCAATTCTCTCTTTTTCAGGACTTTCTTGTTAAGTTCTCTTAATTCTCTTGATCTCTTTATCATCATACAGCCAGGAAGTACTACCAGCATTCAGGTTTCACTTTTGTGTCTGTGTGTTTCAGTTATCTTTAATATATTCCACGAGTATATTCACCCAGCCAGGGCTGCTTTCACTGGCCCTTGGCTTTACTCCTTGCAGTTAATGTTTCTTGACTTTCTTTGCCCCAGTCATCCCTCATTCATTGCATTTGCACTTCATGTCTTCTTTTGGTGCTGGCCTTTACTATTGCACTGCAGTCCTGGGTGTGAAACCCAACAAAGCCACTTTATGTCTGTGTCCATAAGCTGCTGAGATAATGTACAGTGTTGTCTAGAACAGCTTTGATTTTGTGCAGCCATTAAGCAGTATTTATTCTGGGGCTACTGGTGCTTATTTTGTCTGAACATTTGGGATGTTCCAATTTATTTTTAAAATTAATTTTGTTTTACCAGGCCGGGTCTCTGTACCAGGAGCTCTCGTCTACTGTTTTTGTCAAGTTGTCTGAGATGAAATGCTGTCGTGCTACTAGAGGGAGCTTCCCAGATATAAATATAGAAAAAAAGATGAATTGTTTGACCTTGTCAAAAGTCTCAATGTGGTGAAGACAAAGAGGTTGGAGAGGAAAGGCCATCAACAACAACAAAAAGAGACTATCTAACATTGAGACTGACATTTCCACATGGAAATTCGTCATGGTTTTACCAGGGGAACTGCAAGTTGAAAGGTCTAGGGAGGGAAAAGGGAGGAGGCAAAATCAGTGGCAAGTTGTTTGGGAGTCATTTGTACATTAGAGCAGTCTCAGATCCTTGGATCTTAGTGAGCAAGCAATAGGAGGGGAAGGTAAGCTGGGGTTTTGAGTAGTCCTGTACTGAAAAATACAGTGGCATCCTCAGGATATCGAATTTTTCATTAAAATACGGCCCTTTCAGAGGGGATTTATCTATTGCAGAGAGTGTTCTAGATATCCTGGGCCCAATGAAGTATCTGGGAAAAATGTTTTCAAAATGCAAATAGTTGCATTTGCAGCTGCATGGTTAACGTCATTATTGATCTGTTTTTCTGAGAACTTGTAATCTTCCCTTGGGCTACTTTTTATCTGAGCACTCATCTCTTCCTTCTCATAACCCTCTGGCAACTCTCATCCTCCCTTTCCTGACTTTTTTTCAAATAGGCTCAGAGAGGAGTTGCCATTTATTCTGTTCTCTCAGTATGGCTGCAGGGCATGTAAACAAGTTAAATTTTGTAGAAGACAAAGGAGTCATTTATAGTACATAACAGTGGTGTTTTGTTTTGGTTTTCAATTACATAAATCAATTAAATCACATTACAAATACTTTTTCTTAAAAATGCTTATTTAAAACTCAAAATGTTTGTTTTGGTCTGAAGCATGTGCCTCATGCATGGCCACAAAGTGATGATTGGTCTAATAGAACATAGAAAAATAATATGGAAACACAGATTATCTAGAATATGAATCTTTGTTGGCACTTTGGATGTCTCTCTGTGATGGTCACACAACTATTTGAAATGCTCAGTAAAGGCATTTGTGCTTAGGAAGGGGCACACCAGGAAAAGCAAAGCAGAGCCAGACATCATGGGAAGGGAATCTGCTGCCTGGCATCACACCCAGCTGTGACAGCCTGGTGGGAGCTCACTGACTGAGGAGTCAAATGATCCTGACAAAACTCCCAGCAGCCTTTTTGCTCACCCTGCAGTAGTTTAGCATCATTTTAGAGGGAATAAAGGGTTTATTAACCTTGTGAGTGCCACCATATATCACAGACACTGGCAAACACAGTGCTCAGGTGATGTTTCCTTTGTGACACGAGTGATACCTTGAGTGACAAGATGAGTGCAGTGGATGCTGCCCCTGCACACCTTCCTTAATGACTCCTTGCTCACTACTGTTTAAATGGAAAAAATATAATTTATTCTGGGAAGATCTCTGAGTCACCTGTCACAAGAGCACAGTTTAAGAACCTTGTAGTAGTTTATTTAATGTTAAAATTCAGCATTTTGATTCGCAGTGCTTCCAGCATTATGGCTGTGTCAGGGAGTAGATTAGATATAATACTATAAATACTATAAAACTGGGCTGAACTTTCTGGGGAGTTTGGAGCAGGAGGAAGACCACATTAAATGAATTACAGCTCACCTGCCTATAACCCATCAGCTTCATCAAGCCTTCTACCTGAAGAGGAGAATTCTCTTGACGTCTTTGAAAATCAGAATATTTTCCTCTTCTTTGCAAGAATAGCTCTCTGTCTTTCATGACAATTTAACAGGAACAAACAGTAGTGTCCCAAAGGATGAATGTGCCTAGAGACAGAGGGTGTCTCTTATCTGAAAGGACTGAGGGGTGGGAAGTCTCTGTTTACATGAACTGAAGAGCTGCTGGGATATTAAGAGAACTGAGGAAAACATTTCAGAGATTGGATCGGTCTAGAAATAGTAAACAATTCTGTATCAAACCATTTCAAATGTGAGCATTGGCTGGATGTGTTTATCTTATGAGAGCCCTAGAGATTTACCAGGTACAAAATCATAACATCAACAAGTAGTGTCTGTCAGGTCCTTATTAAAAACACAAAAGCTTTATAAAACACTATAAGCTTTATAAAAGCATTATGTGATCTGCTTTTGAAGCTACTGAGAATTTTTCCCATACTCAGGATTTTGGGATGTTGTCTGAATGAAAGACATGACAGAAATTAAGGTTATAAAAATATTTAAAAGTCTGCAGTACCCTGCAGGAACATATAGTGTGCCTGCCTCTGGGGATACTTTAAAAACCCAAAATGTTTCCAGCATTAACAAGGAACAGGAAAGATTGGTCTGATAAACAAGAGATTCCTAAGCTTCAGTAAAGAATGAAAGAGATTCCTGCATATCTTGTTTTTGTTTTTAGAAACTTTGCTTTAGAGTGTGTGCAATTGTAATATCAAAGCACCACTGAAAAAATTAACATAGAAACTACATCTGATATATCTGCACTAGCTTCTCTGGTATAATTTAAAAATCCAAGAAACACGTTACTTAAAAAAAAAATTGTCATTTTGATAGTAATTAAGGTTGCCTGTGACCACCTGCTTGAAAGGAGTGGGTTTAACTATTTAAACCATTCATGGCCAATGAAATGACCTTCTGTGTACCTAAATGTGTGAATGCATGTGCATACACATAGCATGCATTCACTGATCTTCCATGCATCTTGATCACACAAATTGGGAAATTGCTTGGATTTTATTTCTCTGAGAAAGTATCTTTTATCACGAGAACAATTTTTAAAAATCATAAAAATCAAAGAAAAAAAAATTGTCAAAATTCACCCAGAGGGTTTTTTTCTCTTGTTCTTTTAGATGAAGAGGGAAATGTCACCCTGAAATTTATTAATTTCCTCTACAGGGAAGACTTTGCCAAAATACACAAAGGGAGGAAAACAATATGACATGTGCACCACTCCTGCCAAAGTCCTCAGATCAATAACTGTAGAGAGAATTAAAGCCTTAAGATAACTACTCCCAAAAACCTGAGCCTCAACCACAGAGGCTATCCCATTTCAGATTTTCCAAGTCAAAATTTGTCTTTTTTCCTGCTGGTCATTAATGGACATGTGTAGTTCTAAGACAAGACTAAGAGGGACCAGTGGAGCCTTTAACCCTGAGCCTCTTGAATTTCAGCTTCCACAAGAACCCGTTGTGACATACAGCGTTCACAGAAGGCAGTGAATTTACTATGCCTGACAGAGAAAATGTTCAGAAGAGAACCTGGACTGGCACGTCCACAAACACTGACTTAAATCTTGGATTTTGTACTTTATACCAAGCACGTACATCCAAGTGTTAACAGTTCCTGTAGCAAGTTTCAGTCACAGAAAAATTGATGCTGTAAGGTGAACATGACATTATCAGTTTGACAAAGGTTCATAAGATTATTACTTACACTGTAGCAATTTTTAGAGATTCCTGTGGAGAAAGGTCTGCCTTGTCACAGAGGTGTGTGAGAGCTCATTTCCTGAAGGGGTGATTGGCTGGCAGGGGTGAACGGAGTGGATGGGAAGGAGGGAGGCAAACATTTGTTTCAAGTAAGTCAGTTGAACAGCTGAGAAACCATTCAGAGCCATTTTACAATGTTTTTCACTAATAAAAAGAGGTTTAACCTTTTAAGTTCAACTGCCTTACAAGCCCCTAATGTGAGAGCAATGCACAATTGCAAGTTTTCAGAACTTCTGCTGAGAAAATAGGTTGAAAGAACAAGAAATCTTTCCTCTCTTGGGGCAGAGGGCCAAAGAATTAAAGCAACATGAATGAAGTTCAAGAAACAGTTTTCTCAATTATCTTAAATTTCTATATCTGGAAGTTATACCTGCACAACTGGAATTCTGCATTACAAAATGGCATTACATAGCCAAGTGACCATTATAACATCTTGGTTATCTTTAAGTTCACCTTCTGTAACTAGTGAATTAACCCCACACATGCTCAGGCATTAAAGAGCATTTTTTTTCAGTTTTGTTCCCTAGGAGAAATATGTCATTAAGATGGTGAAAGTATTCTCTGAACTTCCATAGTACCACTGAATGGCAATCCATCAGAAACAGAGGTATATGAATGAGGAAGTTTCCTGTAGAGATTTGATTATACTACTGTCAAACATTAAAATAAAAATGAGAGGCTTAAAGCAACCAAATATCTAGAATTAATTATGTGTTAGATTCTGAAGAATTTTGTCCTGACAATTAACATAAGCTTACTTTGAAGATATGAATCATTGAACAGACTGAAAACTGAACAGACTGAAAGACTGCAAATAGTGGTAGAAGACAACAGGAGGAAATTAATGGGAACATGAATTCAGTCTCATTGTGTAAGCACTTCTTTTTTATATTTTCTCCACTGTTAGAAGGGTGGGAGGTTATTTTATTTTATTTTATTTTATTTTATTTTATTTTATTTTATTTTATTTTATCTAGTTTAAAAAATGACCTGATAGAAATTTCAAAGAAGAAGGAACTGGAGAAGTGTTGACAAATCCACTGCTTCTATTTGCTGGTCAGGCATGCTGGCAAAGCTGCAATAAGGCAATTTTATCCTACAGTTCACACTGTTTCTACTGATGCCAAGACGAGCACAATAGACTGGTGAGAACTGATAAAACCTCCTGAAAAGAAGAATACAGTACTACAGGTGGGTGAAATCCTTTTCTGCTTCAGATGCTCTGGCTTGGCAATTTTGTTTGAAATGAGAGTAGAAGAAACACATCTTGATTAGAACCACAGGCCCAGATGGCTGCACGACGTGAGTGGAGCTGTGTGGAAAAGGCAGATTGAGCCTCCCCTTTCCACTCTGCGACTTTGCAGATTCCACATTTTCCATGGGAAGCCATGTTCTTAAGGAAAACGACTTTCTGCTACTCAATGAAAATTGCATTCTGTTCTGAATGAGGTTCTACAATAGAGCTTTCCAGTGTCTTTTAGCCTATATTTTATTTCAAGCAGTGAAAATTTTAAAAATATTAATTGAATACAAGTCTGCCAAGGTGTGGGCTGCTTTGAGGATGATTTGTTTTTTTGAAGTACCTCCTCAGTAATGCTGGGCACAACAGCAAAATGAACCTGTTACTTAACCTGGACTAAAATATTAGGTCTAGCTTCTGTAAACATGCCAGATTAAACACAGGCACTTCAACAGTACTACTTATGTGCTTATCTATAAGAACATTATATATAGAGGATTCAAAACACTGTTAAACAGAAGGCGAGAATACACTTTGTGTATCTACTTTGTACTTCATAAATGGGTTGGTAGATAGATGGGAAACTCTTAGAGTTTATGTAGATGCAAAACCACCTGTGGGCCTGACGTCGAGTAAGTGGACAATTGTCTAAACCAATTACTTAGTCCTGACTGCAATATTCCAAATTTTTGAAGACCTGGACTGGCATTTGAAGTTGTCATAGTAAAGCTACCTGCATGTTCCCAGTTCTTCTTCCATTGCTTCCCAGAATTACCTTTGTTCCTCAAACAAAATTGTCAGTCTTTTTCTTTTTCTTAAACTACCAAATCATTTCTGTTAATCAGATACAAGGAGGTTATAGAACAGGTAAATAACAGTACCTGATGAAACTGCAGTAATATCTTCTGGTTCTTATATGAGGTAGAATTATCATGCTCAAAGGATACAAGAAAATGTGAAGTCCAATCTTAACATTTTTTCTAAATATCTATTAAAATATATATAATCCTTCTGAGGTCCCAATTTGATGCTTCTTCAGCTGGTAAGAACATAAGTGGCAAAACTAAATGTATTTGAAATCAATACATTTCTTCTTTTTGTTTGTTTGTGTTATTATAAAAATTTTAAAAACCCACTGAATGCCTACCTGTATCCTCAAGTGGGAGAGACCTACTTTCAAGCCACTCTTCAGTGAATATTTAATCATTCTCATGAATTGGAAAACCCCCAGCGAGGAAGATTGGAGGAAGGAAGTGGTACCCTAAGAATAACCAACAACCTGCTGCTCAGACCACTTTAACAGAGGATATGAGGCTGGTACAATTTCTTTTAAAAGCTCTGGTTTCAAAAAATTACTGGCATTCTCTAATTGCATCTCCTGGGTGTAATTCCCAAAGATCTCTGTATTTTGATCTCAAGTGATTTTGTCTGTTCAACCTTCACAGATCCTTTGTTGTATACTTTACTAAGTGATCAATAATTTGAGTTAAAATTTGAGGGATTTTGTTTTGTTTTTTTCCCCATTCCTTTGCCCTTTAATAGTGAAAAATGAGCACAGAGTACTTTAATTTGCTTTTTTTTTTTAAAATAACATAATAATGCAGCCTTGAAGGACTCTTTACAAAGAACTATGTTCCTTTACCTTATTTCACAGTATCTCTGTAGCTTTCTTCCTGTGGAGGCTCTGAAGGAATAGGAGTCCATGTATCCATCCCAAAGCTTAGGATAAGCAAGGACTGCTGTGTAAAGCTTCCTGCACAGGAAAGCCAGGGCATCTTCCAGGGCTCCAGAGAGCAGCTCTCCTCCAGCTGCTGGATTTAATGTTTGTTTTTCTAAACTTGGCTTCAGTGGCAACTGCTGATGCAGCAGCTGAAACTATGACTGAGCTGCAAACACAGTAGGTACATAATAGAACTTTGAAGGAAGGTATGTAAAGCACTCAACATTTGTAGGGTTTGGTTGTTGTTTTCTTTTTAAAGGAGTCCTTTTTTAGTTGATTGTGGTATTAGATGTAATGCATTGTCTGGGTTCACATTCTCAAATGTCTCTCACGATTTGCTCTCCTAGGAAGAGTAAACTGTTGATGTTGAGCAAAACCCTCAGTTACCTGAAGGGTGAGAGAAGATAAATGGGTGAAATCCTAGTAGAAAGTGAATTTTCATCCTAAATGATAAAGCCAAATGAGGTCAGGCTGATACCTCCTGATAGAAGATGCATTCATGATTTTTTCCCCACCATCTCACAGTCACTGATACAAAGCAACAATATGTTAGATAGATATAAATATCAGATCCCCATCATCTGTACATGATGCTATTTTAAACTCTTCCACGTGAGAAAAATGGTTAAAAATAAAAATACAGCCTTTTTATTCTCCTTTAAATGTTCTGTTCAGTTCTTCATGCTGAGAGAATCACAGACCTGTCTATAAATATCTAACCCAGATCTACAATTGCTTGTTTAAAAGAGGGTGTTTGGTAGAAGATTGAATGAAATACAAAATGTCTTTTATTATATTTTTATTACAGACCAGATGTGGCCTCTCAATTTACCCTCTATCATTTGGAGATGTACATTCACCAAGAACATTGCATGTGTGCATATAAATATTTTGATGTTGTCATGCTATAATAAAGCGTAATTGATTAGAAAAATCCCCATGGGATTTTCCACTTATGAGCACATTTTTGTTTTAGCACTATTGTCTTCAAAATAAACATGTATGAATGCATCTATTTTGATTGATCCAGCAGAAAGCAACAGTAAACAGGCAAGGCTTTGGCTTTTGGTCAATGAATAGCACTGGCAAGTGGAGTGACACTTGTGCAGCCAACAGGCCCAGGAAGTTGTGTCTCGGATGCTGCACCTCAACAGTCAAATGCTGCTCCCTTCATATTCAAGCCTGCTCTGGTAGGGGAAAAATGGTGACCTCCCTGACATGGAAGAGGGAACTGAAAGGGAACCAGTCAGATTGCTACAGGTCCCTAAAATTACTCTTTATATTTCCACACAAACTATTCACTTTCTATTGCTATTTCTGTGTTTTCAGTCTATCCATATACAAAGCACAACATTCAGAGTCCTGAGCTAAGGACCTGGATTTCTGTACTGTTTGACTTTGCCATTTATTCACCTGTCTATGCTATTTGGAGACCTGTTTCTCTCTAAATTCCTGTGGGAGCTTAGCTAGATGTAATGCAATCAATATATGCTGAAAGGCCCTAATTGAGAATTTCTGGATGCAGGACAAGGTAAGACTGAAGAAAACTTAGACATATCTGCTGAGGCATTTTTCAGAGAAGTTGGTTTTTAAATCTGCCATTAATCAACATCAAGCTCCCATATGGGGGTATTGAAATAATAGCCCCCAAACTTCTCAGACCTGTCCCATTACTCAGGTGCTGCATGTTTGTAATCCTTCACTGCCAACATTTGATCAACGGTCCGGTGCCTCCCTCAAAGCAGGAGAAAAGCAGGTGTTTTGTTATAGCAATGGAAAATGCCTAAAAGTGCTCTCTTTGTAGACAGCATGCAAGCAATGATCTTCCTACCCAGGATGACGGTGGTTGGTGCTATTATTTCTGCCACGGTTGGTTAGTGTGTGGAAGATGCCTTTTCTCACATATCAAGTACTATACTAAAGATACATGTTATGTGACAGTTTCTATAGTAACTACTTGTTCTTTATGGAATTGCAGATTAAACCTGTACACCTTGTTATTGTTCTTTTATCCTATTATCTAGACTACTCAGTTACCACAGATACATTTTTTTATTCTATTCCCTTGCCAACATAACTATATCAAGGATTTATGCACTTGCAAGTAAAGAGTATATATAAAAAACAAAACACTTAGAAGTTTTAAACTGACCACTGTCTGATCTTATAAGTGCACTGAGATGTTTGTGCATGTATATTGAAAGCTAAACTTTCAAAATAAGACTGTAGAGATATTTTTGTTAAAGCAGGTCAAATTTATGATTTGAATATTACTGCTTTGCTGGGACAAAAATGCAAGTTATGTATATGACATTTCCTTTCTAACAAATTTTACTAGAACAAATTTGCCAGTCTAGATGTACTGGCAAACTCTTCTAATATGAACAACGTCTAAGATTCCTTATTATAGGAAAATTTCCTCTACATGCTATACTGATTTTTACATGAAAGTATTTCATTATTATAATTCATCAATGCTACAGCTCTGCTGATAGTATCAGTACTGGAAGTGATATCATTTACAGGAATCAGATGCTTTCTGCTTCGTATTATGTGAACCTTATTGTGGGAAAAAATGCCTGCATCCCGTCTGTGTGTGAGAGTCTCTGTTGCTATCTCCAGCAGAAGTGTATCAGTAACAAATCAAGCTTATAAAATTAGCAGTGTAGGGAGAAATCAGCTATTTGATCAGGGCTGCAGATTCAACAATGCAACTAGTATTGTAGTCAAAAGGAAAAAGACACTAGGAAAAATGTCAAATATAAATTGGGTACACCGATTAATGAGATAAAAAGAATATTATACTAATCGTTAACTTAAAAAAGCTGTAGTAAATTACATATACACACATGCAAAAGGCAGAAAGGGAAAATCCGAAAAAAATATTTGCCCAGTACTGAGAGCAACTGAGTGATGGCAGAAATGGAAAGCAAACAGTAGATAAATTCCATGTAACTAAAGAAACTGTTTTTTCTCCCTTCATCCTTGACCGCATCCTTGCAACATGTATGTGACTCGTTCCCCCTAAAACATGCATTGTGAAATCAATCACAAAACTCCTGCTGCTGCCAGAGCCTGGCACTGCTGTGCTGCAGCGAACATGGACCCGCGGAGCGGCCCCGGGTGCGGATGCAGTTGTGCAGAGGGAGAGCCCGCGGCACGTCTGTACCCGCACATTATGTAACGCGCGAGTGCAACGGAGCGTACGAGCCGGGAAAGAGCCACAAACCCCCCGCCAACACCCAGCTCCTTCTGCGCCGCGGCGGGGCGGGGGCTGCGGGGGCTGCGGGCCCGGCCGCGGAGCCGGAGCGGAGCCGGAGCGGAGCCGCCCGCCGGCCGCGCCACCGCCCCGCCCGCGGTACCCCCGCCGCTGCCGTGGAAACGGGCTGGCGGCTCCGGCTCCTCCTCCAGCGCCAGCCCCGCGCTCCCCCTGCCCGGCTCCCCGGCGAGAGCGCGGAGCACCTCCCTGTCTCCCGCGGGGGGCCGCCGGACAAGTGCTCCCATTGCCGCCTTTAGAACAGCCCCGGTTTCTACAGTTGGGGTTCCTAGGGAGAAGATGGGAGAGGGCAGGTTCCTGCTCCTGCTGGGGCTGTGGGGCTAGTCCCTGCAGTCGTGGTGTGTCTGCTCGGCAAATCACAGATGCTGATGTGAAAAAGGGCCAAAGCAGAGGAGAGGCGTCAGTGGATGCAAGCGTTTGTACTGATGGATTGAGGAGGTGGAGGCTCCCTGCCTGGCGCTGGAGAGGTGAGTGCAATATTCCGCATTTCCTTCTCTCTTAAATCAGTTCAGTGATGAACGTTTCCAAAATAAAAAGGCACTTCTAAAGCAAGAAGGAAAAGATGTCACTTTGAAACAATAAGCTATGCTTCTGCTGGATAAAAAATGAGTGTCACTGTGAGGTAGGAACATTTTGCTGTGTGTAGACAAAAAATAGTAAGGGGAGACAGGCTGCTGATACAGTGAAAATGACCTTCTCAAGGGATACTGGCCTTCTATTAGCTGCTGCTTCAGCTTGGGCCCTTTTTCTAAAAATTAAGTGGTCTCCCTTCCTAGCCTGAATCGTAACCCATTAATAGCCAATACCTGAGCCTTAATAAGATTCGTTGCGTTCCCTTAATGATTCAGAAAGATAATCCATTAGATTCTGCCTGTTGGGAGAAGAACCTCCACGCTATGTAACACCTCCTCCCAGGGCAATGCAGCCTGCATAACATTCTATAAGAAAAGGCTCCTGCTGCCGAATTTCTGTAATAAATCCTCCTGGTAACAGTCACATCTGCTCATTGGAAGGATGTGTGGCTCTGCAGAGCCTGGATGCATTCCCTCTCCATGTGTGCCCATGCATGTAAAGGAATGAGGAGGGTTTATATTAATCTGCACCTGTGGACGGCTCCCATCTGCACTTGTGAACCACAAGTTTTTTGGTATCTTTGCATTTGCATTTTGTGTGAGTGGTTCATACACAAAACCCCCAAGCCTTCAATGTTAGCTGAGAGAGCTGCAGACAAATATATGTCAGTTTAATTTCTGCTGATAGAATGGATCTGATCTGCTTTTGGCTGTTTCACTGTAGAAGCTGTTTAACGTGTGTTCTTGCAGTATTTATTCTGCAAGATACTGACCTATCTCCACATTTTCCTGTGAAAATTTGTGAAAAAATCAGTAGTTTTCCATCCAGCATTTCTTTATATTTGTTTATACCCATTTTCTGACACCATCACACCCACAATTTGATTTTTATTTGGGCTCCGTATTTCGCGCCATTGTGGGTCACACCCTTCGGGTGGCCCTCAACATTTCATCCATAAAGGTTACAGCAGCAGGTCAGGTGCTGTGAACACCTACTTGTGGATCACAAAGGAGCAAAAAATGAGTGTGTATTTTGGACTTAGGGGAAATTTTTTCTGACTTTATGGATATAGACGTTCAAAGTCCGAGTTGATGGCTTAGGTGCAGTTATAGGCAGAAATACTCACTTTTCTTCAACAGGCACAGATTTGACAGCTGAACAGACACAGCTCTGCATAACAGAGAGTGTTTTGCCATTAACTTGGCTGTCTCCATCAAATCATTTGTTTGGAAGCTATCATGCAAAAAACACAGATCCCTGCCCTTGGATAAAGGACATTATCAGAGGAGAGGCCTATGTGTATAGAAAGATGAAGATCAAGTCTTCAAGAAGCCAGTGACAGGTGTAATCAAAAGAAAACCTCCTAGTTATAAGGCATATTTAGGAGAAAAACTCATGCTACCTTTCATTACCAAAGCACTGACTTGCATTTTCAGACAAGAATCCCCTTCTGTGTATGTATGTATGCTTATAAGGAAAAAAAGCTGATTAATTCTGTGTAAGCCATGGAAATTTCATTCTGACAATGGACCTTACAGAGATGCATAAACTCTGTGTGCTACATAAAGAATGCTATACCTCTGTCTGAGATTATGTGCTTGTCACTTCACAGGTGACTGGTGAGCAGAGCTGAATAAGTCTTCTGGAGGTACTACCTTGAATTTTGTAAGCATCCAGTACAGTTACATGTTTCAGTTGCAGGCCTTGGTTTTGAATTTGGAGGTGATAATCTAAAAATAACCAGCCAGGTAGCTCTGAAGGACTGAAGTGAAAGTGTTCTGGTTGTGTCAGTTCTGATTACACACAGATGCAACAAGGTATGTTAAATTATAAGAAACGTAGACAGAAACAGAAATTTGTCCCTTCTTAAGGAATCTACCTGCTAAGCAGTGGGGAAGGGGATAACAGAAAATTCAGTAGGCAATAAAAGCTCAGATCCTTAAATGGTGAAGTCAGCTTTTCCTCTCCAGCTTAAGCAGATAAGGATTTTGACAGCAGATAGAGTCTTGGTTGATACACAGGGGTGAGGCACTGTAAGGGAATGATGTATTTTTCTCTCTCCCCCTCCATGAATTAAAGAAAAACACTCTCAATTCCTTTGGGTTAAATCACAGTAATCCCACTTATTTCAGAAGAGATTCTTCAGATTTA
Source organism: Daphoenositta chrysoptera (assembly GCA_013397915.1). Lineage (NCBI taxonomy): Eukaryota > Metazoa > Chordata > Aves > Passeriformes > Daphoenositta > Daphoenositta chrysoptera. The sequence goes on along the minus strand of VZRO01000017.1, from coordinate 430,666 downwards.
TGTAACTGAAAATGAGAGTTGAATCTGACTATTTCTGCTAAAGTTTTGGTCCTGCTTTCACAGGAGTCATTGGGAGTTGTGTCACTAATTTCAGTGGGAGAGAGCCCAGGCCACCACAGACGGTTTCACTGATCAGGTTCTCCCTTGCCTTTAGGAACAGCAATGTTGAACAGTTTTGTAGTTCAACAGGCTCAATGACAAATTCAGTAACTCTCTACTTGCATCACAAACTGTAATTCACTAGTTATCAGTGATTTACTCATGCTTTTTTTACTGAGAAAATTGGAGTGTTATTCCTATGTTAAGGTTGATGGTACCCACCTCCAGCAGTAACAGTTTCTACATGAACAATCAACTACTTTCTTTTATCTAAGAGAAAACTTATTCAAAGGCCCTTAAAAATCAAAATATTGGCCTAAGTGCATAAAATCGTATTTATACTTGGAGAGAAAAATTGTCCTATTTTTATTAAAAAAGAAATTTTGTTCTTTGTGATCTGCAAAGTATCCAGAATAAATCCACATCCATTACTAGTTACAACAGATTCCCTTCACTCTACTTGAGAGGATAATATTACTTATATTTTGTATGTTATATTCAAAGTTCACATTTTTATTAAACTTTCCAGAATTCAAGAGCGGTGATTAGGAAGTCCAAATGTCAACTCTTATATTGATGAAAGAATAATCCCAAGCGGGAAAAACTGTACTGTTCCAAAGCAACCAAAATCGATTCTCTTCACAAAGTTCGCTGGCAATTTAAGGTATTTGGAATAGAGAAGATGACAGAGAAGGGCTAAATTCAGCTTGACTTATTCTGTTATTACTCAGGAGTTGATACATATTAGCAATTTAAGTTGTTTGTTCAAGTGTAATAGAGGACAGAATTTCACCCTTGACATGAAAGCTACAGAGAAAATACTCCTCTCTCAACTGTTGCTTTTCCTTAACACTGAAGGGCACTGGTGGAGTCGGATGGAAAGAACAGATAAGCGATGGGGGCCATCTCTTCCATCTCACCCAGACTTCAAACATTTGCTACTATTAAATACATTTAAACTCACAACTAACAAAACACATAGCAAAAATTCAGAAGCAACAGCTTTTTTTTTTTTTAACTTCTTCAGCTCAGAGCATTTTCTGTGGTTCAGCATAAGCTTGACTCTCCTCAGAATCCCATTTTATTATTTAGTATTGGACACCCAGTGAATCATTAGGGAACACAGTTTTACCCAACAAATCCTATTGGCCTTTTGTTTTCTCTTTAAGCCCCTTAAACTTGTGAGTTATTTCTTCTCTGGATTCCTAAGTCACAATATCAAAAAGACGAATGTGATAACACTTCCACATGATTCTACATTGCAGAAATAACCTGCTGGCTTACCAGTCAACATCTTGGCCAATAGAAAAGCTTAAAGAGGCAAATGCAAAAATTCTAAGTATTTGTTTTGCTTACACACATCAAGAATAATGACCAGAAAGTAAATAATTATTTCATAGGAACTACAATTTGTTAATCTGCTATTTTTACAATGCATTTATTAAATAGTAATTGCCTGGACTTGGCAGTTGGAAGGAAGTATTCTCATCACTTTCAGATGTCCGTAACATGGACACGTACATATGGAGTAGTTGTTAAGGCCTCCCTTTTAGCTGGTGGAAGAAAAAGAGATTTCTCCCTTGGAGTTAACCAGACTAGTTTCTGGCTACCATGTTAGTGTGAGATTGAGCTGACCTCTGGAAATGAGAGCTCCTCTCCACAGCCTCGGAGGGAAGCACTGAGTGAGTAGCTCTGAAGTAGCCACCTACATGCAGATGCTAAATCTGCACAAATGAATCCCACTCTTATTGTCTATAATGTAATGTTTAACCAAGCTTTACTAGTTAATTATGAAGATATTTTCATGGTTCACCATAAATATTTGTAAGTCATAATACAGTTGCTATTCCCTACCTACCAGCCCTGTTTCCTTGATAGTAACTAGGCTGGCATTGGCTTCTTCCTCGGAGTATCTTAACAATGGTATTGGTCATGGCACTGGAAAGGTTTCACTGAAGCAACACCAGTAATCCAAATCTTTGATCAGTTTTTCCTGGTGATCCAGGCAGTATTCTAGCATACACTCCCAGTGTGTCTCTGCTGGTTTTCTGTGCCTGCTTTCAGTATTTTCAAACCTTACCCAGACAATGTGGAATAAGCACCTTTATCTCCATAAACCGCACAAACACAAATACAATTAGGCAGCATAGCAAGTGTTGATGTACAAATACAGTTGACACAGTTGTGTTGTGGAAGGAAACAACAATTGAGCTGAATTGATTACAATTCAGTGTCATGGCACAGTAACAAAAGCCCAGCTGGATGTTTAGCTCTGAGAGGGCTTGCTGTTCAGAGGGGGTATGCACCTGGTTATTATACTTCTTCCTTTAAAAGAGAGAGGTATGTATGATTCAAAAGGATACTTACCTACCATCTACTATCTTTCTGAAGATAATACAATTTGAGTTATTAGGCTGGATTTTTTTGTCTCTGAATATTACCAGTTCAAGCCATATAATCCAAATATTGGAATGTATTAACAAAACATGATTTCTTCTGGATATATAATATCTATTTATACATATATATGCATTAGAATATTTTTTTTAGTTTGGATGTCTTATGAGGAAAGAAAGACCAGGATATTGGCTGTTACCCCTCTTTAGTGTTTATGTTATAGGAGAAAATTCAAACCAATATTACAGGAAATATTTTTTATATTATTTAAAGCACACAATGCTAACCAAATCCATTACAAACTAAAATTTTCTACAATTAACACTGTTGCACTGGAGCATCTCTCAGTACTGCCAGCAAGTTGATTGTTGCAACGGGGCCTTGGCAGGAAGATTTTCTCTCAAGATGCCTTTCTGTGCCTGACCTTTTAAATTTGGCAGAGTTCAGGGTACCACAGTAGAAGCCATTTTGTAATGGGAAGATATTAATATATTCTTACAATTGCTAAGAACCTATTGAGCTTCTATATTGTATTGCTCAGTAATGGTAGAACCTCACCTTAATCAGTCATTTCAGAGACATGTTTTTAATCTTTTTCAATCCATCCATGTCCATGAGCAGATAAACTCACCTTAATTTGTAATTCAGTGATATTTATGTAGGTATTTAAAATTCTAAGGCTAGCCTACTTCAAATTCGAAGAATTGTTCTATTACCATATTGTTTCTGTTCCCTGACTAGATATGCAGTAAGTCCTCTGATTATGTTTCATGCTGTGAATGTTACCAAAAGCAAATCTGAACTTTGCCTCATGGTTCTGATTGCACAGGTGTGTCAAGTTTGTTTTTTGCTTGTGTGCTCACAATAAGAAATGGAAAACTAAAGACTTTATGTATTTTTTTTAAGTTACAGGAACAAAGTTTTGGCTACTAGTTTCAAGGTATCAACAATTGTTTTAAATGTGGCAAGACTGGAGGCTGATGTGCAGTTCAGTATTATATCAGCATAGTATGATTTGGTCTCACAGGTCACGTAAATATACAATGGTCTAAACAAATTAAAGTATCAGGTATCAGCATCAAGAGGAGGTAGGAACCAGTGACTTTTAACACTGCAGACTACAATTCTCCCTTGTTCCAGAGGCCTGATTGTACCCTGAAGTCCTGAACAGTGCAAATTCTATATAACAGAAGTTAAAACATCGATAAAGTAATAACCTACCATATAGACAAAGAACTGAATTATTGAATGTCGTACAGTCCCATCCTCTGTCAGTGCAAGCGGGTTATAAACTAAAATTAAATGTTTACAGAGGATATTACCCTGGTCTGTGACAAGAAAAACCTCTCTCTTTGCTGTATCCATGGCATAGCAATTCTACCCTTTTCCCACTTCTGCAGTCAAGGAAACCAAGTACAGCCAGTGATATTGTGGCCTCTTGGGACCATACCTGGAAACTGTTCTAATCCACGCTGTGATTTAGGCAGCCCCAATCCGGCTTTACAATAAAGGCTAGATCATGAAAATTCCTTTCTCCCTCAGATTAAGACTAGAAGTATTGGAGTTTCTCTGTATTTTGGATTACTTTATGTTGCTTTTCTAGTGTCTTCTGATACCGGAAAGCAATGGACCCCAAGTAGAAAATACCAGAATATTCTAATTCAGAAATCATTAGGCAGAATTGATCTGAAAGAAATAGGTGATGCCTATTATAGTAAAAGTGTGCTTTGAAGGGGAAGTTGGGCACACAGGCATATGGAACTCTGGGAGTACTTTTAAATATTGTAGACTTAATTACCAAGTGATGGGAGAACTTCTCAGTGAGCAGCACAATTACAGTCTCTAGGTATTTTCATTCAGTATCTTATTTGCCATGTTGCATATCTCAAATGACAGGAGTCTGTAACTAATCAAAGCTTATCTATACAACTGCAACTTTGGATTTTGGATACTTTATGTTTTCACGATTAATCTGTCAAGAATTATTCACAGACCTCATTGAAAGTTTACATAAACAAGTCAATTCAAGAAAATAGTAAAGTGTTTTTTTTAAAGGAGACCAGATGGAATGCTGTCAATCTATGCAGCACTGTTCTTACTCAGCTGTGAGATATGAAGTACAAATGGAATTTCTTAGACATGGTATTCATGTCTTTATCTATGTTGCAAAGATTTATAGTTGATGGAGGTATGTCAAGAGTACATCAATCTCATTGTTTACTTGGTGTCTGCATCTTTTTGTCAGAATCATCAATTATAGATTCCATATTTTCTAAGATGTAATTTAAAATAATATGTTTTTTCAGAGCTATCTAGTTACAAAATACTTAGAAAATACTATTTTCACTACAGTTTCTTAAGCTTCTATTAGGATTGGTCAGAGGCAAGTGGTGATCAAGAGAATATAAACAGTAGAAGGTCAAGATTAAAAGATTTCAGAAAATAATACAGGTGTGCAAAAGGTCAAAGACTTGGCTCTTCCTTTTAACTTTTGCAAAAACCTTTAGAAATGTCACCCTTATCAAGGTGCTCCCTCCTGCAATCAACAAAAAAAATGGGAAGGGAGAGTTAAAATTATTTTTGTGCAGAGCAGTCATTTACACTACTTAACAGTAGACATGAGAATCTGAAATGCAAACCAAAATTGTACCTCGTTCTTAAGAACTGAATAAAGAAAGAGTTCTCAGAATAGCCAAGGAGACACAATCAGTATCATGATGACAATATACTGACTTGGTCAGTGCTATTCCTTTGTCTCTAACAGAACAAAACTACTTACAACTTTAAGTGGAGGTTTCCCTCCACTAAAAAAAAGGGAAGGCAGTGAGCCTTCAGCCAGTAAAGAGGTGACACAAACTGGGGTTTATTCCTCCTGAGCTATTTGGCACAAGATATTCTTTAGGATGGGGAGACTGCCAGTAGGTGTGTGTCAGTGGCATTGCATCCTAATGGGATTGCTGCCAGCTGGAAGAGATTGAAACCAAGTTGGAATTGCTGTAAGGTGGGTTTGGGCTGAAAGCTAAGTCAGCTGAGCTCTGTAGCTATTGTCTGCTTTTGTGCTTTTGGCCGAGGTGAGAAGACTCCTTTTCAGGCATTTTCCCAGAGTTGAGAGGTAAGAAATTTTATGCGCCTTGTTTTCTGGAATGCCTGGAGCTTTTTGGGTTGATAGTAGATCATGAGTTGTTCTCTTACTACTAAGATGCATCCCGGGGGGCAATTTTTCAGCCTTGCTACAACAAAGATGCAAATGTTGTTTGAAAGTCAGAGATGGCTTTAAAAGGCGGTAGCCCTTGCCATTTTTCATAGTTATAACACTGATTCCAAAACGTCAATTTAAAAGTCTTGAGGTGTGCTGTAAATGAACCAAAACATAACAAAAACTCTGCTTTTAAGCACAATTATCCTGGCAGTTATCAGTCAAGGAACAGTGTGATACCTAACCAGTGGTACCTGAGATCACTGAAAATGCAGACCTCACACCTCATCCCAGTCAGTCAAGTAATCTGAGTGCCCTCAGAGGTGTCCTTGTAGTCCTTCAATGAAGTTTTCAAGACTAATTAGTGTTCTGCTGTGCATTGTGGATATTTCCCTCCCACCCTCTCCCCTTGGTAAATCTGCTTTGTGAGTTTAAGGTGGATTTGGAATCCCTAAATCTGCAATAGCTTTTGCACTGTTTTGACCCAATATGGCTTGCTGAGAAATTTGTGTACAACCCCTCCGCTGAAGGCTGGATGTGCTCTGGGTAAGCTCCACCATATGTGTTATTTCGTGTCCCAGATCTGTGCCTGTTTCACATAGTTGTTTTTACAACAGTATCAACAGTAGATTTTTAGTGAGCAAAAAGAAATAAAATGGTGAGTCATCAGCTTTTTTTCCTGCATATCTCATCTGTGTGAAATGCAGAATGCTAACTAGAATAGTTAGGAATCAGCGATAAAACTCCAGCTTTATGTGCCATCTTAATAGTAGACTAGAGTGTTATCAAAAGTATTTTTTTCCTGGTAATATGAGAAATGAATAACTAACGATCCATTGCTGAATAATGAATAAACTAAAGGCTCGATTAGCACCTTTCAGCTTTAAGATAATTTTAGTGCTGCAGCTACTTGAGTCAAGAAGAGATGTCACTGAGAGTAAAAGGAACAGAAAAGCAACTACCTGAGATGCTGCTGCTAAACCTGTGCTGTGAGGGTGGTGTTGTACATTTGGCTGGTTAATGAGGCTCCCCCTTAAGCTGATAGGACAGACTCATGCAAAAAAAAAGATGCAAAATTTGGGGGTTTTACTGTTAACAGTAGCAGTAGATCATGTGTACAGGCTCATAAATCAACCCATCAGTTCTCATTATGATTCAAGAGTCTGATTCAAACAAAATGAATGAAACTAGAAGGGTCACAAAATGGTGAGCTGACCTCTATGTACCTTAGAGAGGAGGAGACAATTCCAGATGAGGTGTGATACAAAAGGGAAAATTTTCTGACCTCTGAGCAAAGGCGAACTTGTACAACAGGAGAGAGGCAGATTATTTAGAGACAGAATTGAACGGTAAAGGATAAGTAAAAATATAGACATATTGGCTGCATACCTAGGAAGTTTGCAGGGCTATAGAGAATAAAAAAATTGTAATTGGGGGAAAATATCTGAATGATGAGAATGCCCTTACATACAACACAACTTGAATAGGAACAGTAATTACCCTCCTCCCCCTCTCTCTCCACACATACACACACAAAAGTACTGGTAGTGTTAATAGAACACCAAAAAATCATCAGTACATGCAAGTAAATTTGAAGTTACACCTGTTAATATTAGTAGTAGTAGTACAGTTACCAATGAAAAAATAAAACATCAAGAAAAATTACTGGATTTTGGTTTATCTCTGATAACAAAAATAAATCCATCTATCACTTATATGTTTCAGGTTTGGGGAAAAAAAACTATTTATAAGCTTGCTTGAGACTGAAAAATAACAACTTTGCCCAGCTAAATCTGAATCATGGTACTCCTATGTTAAAGTAAACACCCAGATTAAAAATCTACACAAGCTTCCTCAAAAGATGGACTTAGATTTAGTAGCTTATTTTGTTAACTATCCATTTCTGAAGTAATTAATATTAACCGATAAACAATACCTAGTGTTTTATATTTGTTTTATAGGCAAAAATCTCTTCTTGGAATGATATGAAAGTGATGCACAATACTGACAGAATCAGTATAGCCCTACGAATATGTGAAGTCATCTGGCCAAGTCTTGTCATAGTATGACTCCAAATATATGTGGTCAAATCTGGCCTCTGTTCTTCTAAGATTGGTGAGACCTATGAACAAACACAGTGAATACCAGCAGAAGCCAGGCTGGGAACCTGTGCACAGAGGCAAGAAATTAATGCTGAAACACAATGATACTGATCATGCTTCAGCATTTTCTAGTAATACAGTAATGCTGAGATCATATAAAAGTGGGGAGCTGAAATATTCTTACAAAAGTTCTCAGTGTAGACATTCTGATATATGAAGAGTATGAATCATGCACTAAATACTAAATTTTCATGAGTAAAACAGTCTCCATTGCTGGCACTTTGGTATCCCGATTGCAGTGTTTTTAAATACATTGTGTTTATTTTCATCCTGTTCAAAACCAAATACAGGCTCATTTCAAAACCTACTGAAATCAACAAAACCACTAATTTTTATGGTAAGTGGATCACAGCCACAGCACTTTACAGGGTTTGGGATGTTTTTACTCTTATTTCTCCCTTAATAAATACTGTCACTGTTTCTGATGAGGAAGAACTATGAATACCCTCGCCCCAAAGTGTCACTAATAGGGTGCCATTTCAGCACAATTACTTAAGTTCCTCTAGGTCATTTTGCATTCTCATTTAGTGCCATATAGAAATATTCTTCATCTCAGTAGAAAAACCAAGGTTGAATAAGAGGAAAAATTTAGCATTACCTAAGGAACTTAAACTCTACAGAGAACAAGTGGTAAAAAACACACTGACACTATTGCTAGAGATGTTTGCACTGCTGCTTTAGCTTCACTCTCTGGATAAATCAGGCCTTCAGCCTCTTCAAATCTGCAACCTGCATCTCCATCAATGACCAATTTTCTTATTAAAAGACTATAAAAAAATCTGATGAAAGGAATTTAACCACTCCAGTGTTCTCTAATATTCACTGTACGTTCAACATAAGCTTCTTATAATCAATCGCAAGTTAGGAGGCAGCAGGAAGTGACTCGGATCCCTCTGCCGTGTGGTGGTGGGTGTGTAACTGCAGCAACTGCAGCTGGGGTGTGAGGAGGGTGTGATCACCCCTCCAGAGGGAGGGAATTGAAAGGAGAGACTGAAGAGAAATCCTAGTAGCTGCTAAACCTCAAAAGGATGTTAGGTTCTTTCTGGCAGCGGCAATTAGTGGGTGGTGGGGTTTTGTGTTGGTGTTTTGTTTTGGTTTTGTTCAGTGGGAGGTGTCAGTGAAGGAAAAATGGGAACTAAAGAAGTTGATCAGATAGCAAGGTCTTTTTGCTTTACTGTGAGTGAAAAAGAACTTAGTTTCTATAGGTCTGTAGAAGAACTTTATCTAGATGGCAAACTTATGTACAAGTCTTGGCTTGGTTTTTGAAACCAGGAAATTATTAGCCGTTGTACTTAAATGTTTCTGGTTGCAGAGTTATGTTCTGTGAAGTAAAGTATATCTGTGTTTTGGATTTGGCACAAAGCAATTTCATATCAAAACCAGAACATGGGTAACTTCCTTCATGTTCATCTTATAAAAAAAGGTCCTTTGAATTAGAGAGTAACTCCAACAATGGTTCAGCTGTCTGAGATGTACCTGCTGAGGCTCTTGCAGGCAGCAGGATCGTACAACTGTCAAAGCTTCTGAATTTCAAAAGAGAAGCAGAATGAGACCAGGCGTAGGCTGCAGCTGTAATCTGTGCTTGGTAGCATCCAAGTCCTCTCCCATGAGTCACATTTCTGAGAACATAGTGGCTTCTCTTTAGCCTCCTGGGGTGGTTTTTTTTCTGGCCCTGGACTGCAGTCTAATACTTCTTCCACTTCTCCTCTCCTTTCTGTGGATAAAATCATGTTTAATTTGAGTTGTTAAGATGAAACCTAGAAAATCCACAGTTCTGATGTAGATACTGTCTGACATAGTTCATATGGTTAATTTTACATGTGGCCTAAGGCTGGAAAATACTCTACCCTACCTACCAAATTAATCCCTAATGATAGCCCTGCCTTTTATGCTGATATTGACACTCTTTCTTCCTTTCTTTCTCTTATTTTATTAGGAACAGGATTTTATTCCATGATTCTGTCTTGTGAGGTTGATAACCTGACAAAACTGATGAAGTTTTCTTGTCCTTCCCTAAATTAGACTATCATGAGAATTATTGGCTTTATTCTTTCACTGTACTGCTTTCCTCTCCTAGTCTTCCATTTTGACCAGCTCTCTTTGATGCTTTTTCTGCCCCATGTTGCTCTTTCCTCTCGTGCTTTCATTGAGCTGCTGCCTCTGAACTCCCTTATGATTCACGTGAATCTTCTATATTCCTTTTTTGACTTTTTCTCATGTTGGTAACTTACTGCTCCTGCATACTCATTCAACCTATGTCTGTTTTTCTGTTTTTTCATTCACCAAGGTTCTTTTGATTTGTTCTCTGTGAAACATTACTCATTCTCTGTTGCTTAGTTCCCAATTTTAACTATCACATAGCCAGCCCTCTTCTTCCATGCTTTCACCCAGCCTTTCCATGAATTCTGTGTTTATTACTTCTACTGAAACAGTTCCTGTATTTCGCTCTTCTCCTTCCAAAACCTTTTGCTCTGCCTCTCCCTGCAAGGTCTATTCTTGCCAACTTTCTAGTCCTAACCACTCCCAACTCCCAATGTCCTTTCTCTAGCAAAACCATTCTGATGGAAGTCTAATGACCTAGGCAATTTCTTCCACCATGAACACCCTGGATTTATTCTTCCCCCCCCCACCTTTTTTTTTTGCTCCTAGCGTAATTAAATTCCATATGTGCAGACCCATCTTTACAGATTCTGAGTCAATCTTTTCCCTCTGGTCTTTTTTTTTTTCTGTGTGCAGATTTCTGCTGATCTTCTGCCAGTATGATAGAGTAAGATGTGCCCATCTGCTCTTCTCGCCTCATCTTTCCTTCCTCTCTTGCTATCTCTTCCTTCTTTTTTTCATGGATACAGGAATTTCTTGCTTCCTGTGTTTATTTACCATTCAGTTTACCCGAGAAATCTTACCTAGCTTCTGTGACTTTATTCTCTCATTCCTTGCCTTAATTTTTGCCTTTCCTCCAGTTCTTTCTCTTTAAACTCCAAAGCAGAACAATTGTGATATATTTCTGTCTCCAACATGTTTTTTTATGGATCACCACAGATAAAACTCATCTGTTGTTTCCATGATTCCCATTTACTGGAGCATCTTCTCCTTGCCTCTTGCTTGGCCTTGAGCATCAAACTTTGAATCTTCATTGGCTGCTTTTCTCTATTGCATTAAACAAACCTCTTGTCCTCAGGATGCTGTTATCTGTACCCAGACTCTTATGTCCTCACTACACAGATTCTCATTAGCTCATGCCTGTCACTGGAACAGCTAAAAGAAGCATGGTTTTGCTTTATTATGTCACCTTTTATGCACAGGAACAGAAACTTCCTTTTACAAGGCTATATTGTTCTGTTACAAATCCCTCTTAAAATTTCTTTTGCTATAACTACCAAAATGTCCTTATCTTTCATAAGCTATTGTGTGCCATAAGGTTGAATGAGTGATAGGAAATTTGCCATTATATTCATGAAAAAACCTAATGTTTACTAGTGCTTTTTTTATGTAATAAAATAATCTCCTTAGCCCTGTAAGATTAATGAAACAGCAACCCTGTGGTAGTGAGTCTTAGCTCTTGAATCACCCACATAAGGGTTATGGTCCCACTAATGACAAAAGTCAAACAGCAAGTCTAATGAATACATAACCTACACTGCTGTCATCACCCGAGGTGCTTACAAAACACTGAGTGGCTACTGCATTTTGTTTGTTGCTTTATTGCACACTTTTAAACGAGTCTGATGTTTGTATGTCCCTAAAGCAGATGCTGTGTGTGTTGTTTCTTCTCACCCTTGTCTAGCAGCCAGGATTTCCTGCACACCCACTGTTAGACCCACTGTAATATTCTTGTTCTTGTAATGCTTTTTTATGCCAGTCTAAAGGTCACCTCTAAACCGGCTGCTGTGGCAGTCTCTGGGCTTAGTCAAACTGCTGTGAAGCACAGGCAACTCCCCATGCAGTCACTGACACTGCTCTGGATTTTTGGCCATGCAGCTCAGAACAGAACTGTTGTGTATCTGGCTCTATTCAAGAGTCAGTCAGTCTTATGTACAAGTTGTGTTAGTGCTTCTTCTCACTATTTCACAGTAGTTTGTGAATGTTGCTAAAACAGGTCGTAATTTAAATACCTACCAAGTATTTTAGGTATTAATGCTCCACAGGATTTATGTTTACAACTTCCTGTAGTGAGTGGGGTGTGCACAGTTAGAAGAAAAATAACTAATAGGTTCTTGTTGAATGCTTGGTTAATAAGAAATGCTATGTTTTCACTATAGGTTCTTAGGTTTCCCTAAATCTTGGATGAAGCCTGTATGCTAAATTTTGGCTGGGTGATATACTTAGCTAGTGGATATCCCTAACCAGCATAATGTATATTGTGTTACTGCTAAAGGATGTTGGATATTTTCCAAACAATAGACAAAGATATTTAAGCTAATGAATATAATATCTCACTGCAGCAAATCTGTTCTATCCCACGTCAGGTACACTCGGTTACATGCTGATAGGTCTATGCCTACACAGCAAGCCAGTTTCTTTGGGTTCTCTATTATTTCCTTGCTAAACTTCCTTCTGTCATGTATCACAGAATGGTATCCCTAGGTGGCAATTCTATTAGATGAGCTCAGATTTTGTGCCACAAATCTGAGTATTTCTATAAAATCACAGTAAGAATCAGCAGATGAGAACCTAATGGACCTACCAATTGTTCTTCTGGCAAAAAGAAAAAAAAGGTATTTTTTGTGGCAAGTGTCCTGGAAGCAGTTGTCTGCTGGGCTGGTAACAGTCCGTGCTGGTGACACTAAGGAGCTCATGGTATGGCTCTAGTTCTGTTCAATGCCCTTCTCATTCCCTGCCTTGGACTGAGTTCTGAATTAAATTTTTTAACTCACTGTCCTTTTACCTTCTTCAGCAACCTTTATTATAAGAATCTCATCCTTACACAGCAGCTTCTGTTATGTGATGTTGTTTACTGTGGGCAAGGTCCTGTGCCATGAAGATGCATTTCTTGACTGACTTTGCTATTCCTCTCATTTTGTTATCTTTTGCACAGACATTAATAATTTCTTGGCTCTATCTTCGGGAGTTGGTATAGAGGTTAGGTACTATTTCTCAAATAGAGATCAAGGTGGATCAAGTGAAAAAAGATTACTTCTTCAATATTTGAATATATAGAGAACGGCTATCGCTGAGGCTGATTATACTTGAAAACTCAGTGCATTTTGTGGTCACAAACGATATCTTGAGTTGGGCATCTAAGAAAGGAAAATCACAAGCAGAGATCATCTTTGAAAAGATGTGCTTAAGGGAGTTAATTAATGTCACAAAGAATTCCCATGACAAAAAGGGACAAAATTTGGCAGTGTCCAGTCAAACACTCAGCTAATTAAATAATGACACTTCTTTCTTCACTCATCTGACTAACAGAATATGCATTTTAACTGCTGCAATAAATAAACCACAAAAGACAACAGCTTTCTCTGCTGTCTTCTTGTTCAACATCTACATCTGGCCCATCCTTTGGTTTGGGTGGGATTATAGTGCCTTAATGTCTAATTAAAAGTTTTGTCATAACTTGAACATACTTCCTTGTCTTTCAGGTTTCAATGATTGTATAAAGAGAATATCAGTAATATCTGTGGCTACAGATTTAAAATAACTTTCTTCTGTAATAAATGGACTTCAATCACCCTACATTAAACAGTAAATTAATTTCTGTGAAGTTATTTCAACCTTGCATTTCTATTGCATGCATCTCTGGGACTCTTTTCTGGATGCTTGCCAGATTCAAAAATCTGGACCGATTTTCCCATTTCTTCTGAGCCTCAGTTCTTTTCTTTTTCTTTCTCTCCCTCAAAAAAAAAGCCTGCTTAATAGAACACTTGACTTCTTCCTCAGTAAATACCTTGGGTATGTCCTGATATATCATAGTCCCTTGTGTCTTCTTCTTTCATTAATAGTACAAGAAATTATTGAAAGTTAAAACGTGCGGAAATAAGGTTTTGTTAAAGTACAGGAATTCTCAGTGGATGTGTATAATCATTAGAAACTGATTACAATAACTTGGCTTACACTTGTGAGTCTTAGATGTGTTCTGTGCCACTTCTTCCTAGATTTCCTTGAGTTTGCTCTCACATGGGTGTAAAAGCTTTTTACTGTATGTGAGTGGGCTGGTGGTCGTGAAGCTAAATTGTCAGACTACTCGTAGCACTTGCAGTTGAGGGATAATACAGCTTTGTGCCTACAATTCCAGCTGAAATTCCTGCTGCCAGCAGCATACTGTGTGCTCAGTCTCTGTGCTGACTGTGATAGCCACAGCCATTGGTTTTGTTCTCAGTTTAGGAGTCAACGCCTTTTTACAAGATCATGGGGGAAAACATCTTTCAAGGCAGGTTCTGTAACTCTGTGTTCCACGATCATTTGTCAGTAGCAAATGAATCCAGAGATAATACTTGGATCTTTCCTTATGGAAGTGTTTACAACTGAATTGTGGTGATGTGTCATTCTCCTTCCTATCCCTCTTCTCCCTCTGCTGTCATAACTTGGGAACATGCTGGGAAAAGGGATAAGTGTTTATGATTACACACACACGGAACAGTTTGCACAAGCCAGAAGTGATGGATAGGGGCAAAGAGTGAGCCTAGATATGAAACCAGCTATAATGACTGGTTTTATTGGCTACAAATGGGTGGTCAGAAGAACATGGTAACACTAAACAGCTGCTCAGCTTCATGGGCTTCAACACTTTAATAGAGTAACCAGTGCAGAATTTTGTTCAGGTATCCTTCCCACTCCACAAACTGGTAGCATGACTCTTTTGATAATGGAATTAGATCACTGTTAGGTCAGGATTTGGGGCATGCTAATCTTATCTTGTGGGAAAAGCTACCCATTCTAGTCATGACAAAATAGTCCATCTATATCATCAGCCTTAAAAAACCATAGTTTCTTAACATTTTGAGCCTTCAGTTGTCAGGAGAAGGCAGATGCGTTAGTTTAGACACATATATGGTATAAGCTGGTCATTTGAATAATAAGAGTTTTTTAAACAAACTTTAGACAGGTGTGCACAGTGAAAGGAAGCAATAGGGTTTTCCACTAGAGTAACTGAAAAGACACTTCTCTAATTAGAAACTTACAGCCATAAAGCACTTATATGTTTAATATGAAATCTGATTTTAAAAACCCAACGAATTCTAGACTGCCTTATTTTCTGAGTGTATTCCAAGAAAACGTAAACCTGGTGAGAGAAAGTTCATCTGTATGTAGCCAGTGCAGTAAACTGTACTAATGTAATAATTTTTGAAGTTTCCTGAATTTTAAAAAGTATTGACTATGAACATGAGATATGCTTTTCACTGTATATGGGAAAACTTACTCGAATAAACCAAACTTTCTTACTGTAGTGCTTATTTAAAAATAGTATTTACTATTCTGCTTTACAAAGCAATAATATAATTACCTCATTGTGTTACTACTTGAAATAGTGATATCCAATATCATTGCAATATATGCAATAGGAATGACTAGAAGTCAGAAAAAAAAAATAAATTCAAGAGTGTAAAACTAATTTGTATTTACATAATCCTGGCCTTTCCTACAATAAGGAGACCCTACTTTACCTGGTTTTTTTAGTGTTAAACATATTAATGAATGGCAACGTAAACAGTTGATATGTAAAACACCGTGGAATATGAATGATGCATCTGAATGTGTTGTGAAAATATGCACCAGGAAATACTCTACAGAATTTATGAGCTGAATGAAAAGAAAAAAATATTCTTGAGAGAGCCTTTCAACCAAATCATTTGTCATAAGTGTTTTGAGGCAAATAACATGAAGTTTTAAAAAATCTGCTTGTCCTATATAGTCATAAAATCTCCAGATTTATCCTAAGCACTGATGCCTTTTGAAAGGAACATGTGACCTCTTGCTGCTCCTTGCGAGCAAACCTCTTTTGCTCAGGATGGAATTACAATAAAGAGAGTGAGTATTATATGTGTTTCTTGCAAAAGTCTTCATCTGTAATCACAGGGATACATAGAAAATGTCATAAAGAATGCAGCAAGTGGTTTTGTCAATGACATGAAAACGAGGCCTGTGATGATGAGGATTTAAAGGAGAACCAGTTTGAAATGTTCTGAACGTGTCAGAATAAGTGTGATTAATGGAAGCAACTCTGATTTTTATATACATAAAATAAGAGTCTGGCCCGATATCGAATACAGGAATTTCATTCTCTCTGTGTGGCGAGAAAGTTATTCACTAAGAAACTGCTTCCTCAACTCTATTTTTTCATTTTCTGTGACTATTGGAAAAAGTGAATTATTTGAAGAAAGGGTAACTCCTCTCTTGGGAGGGTTTTTCCTTCCACATCTTCAGAGTAAGTAAAGCTGTGCTAATTACCATTCTATTAATGTGTACACTATTATTTTAGTTTTTCTCTGATTAATCTACTCTTCATGTGCTAATGTCCTGTCATACAAAGAGACGTAAGATAAATATAGCTGATATTAAGACTCTCTTGTAGAATTTTAGACCAGGTAAGAGCAATACATGGTGCATTTGCAAAGGATTTGGATATCTTAATATTTAGGATACCCAAAATCCTTAAATTGCCAGCCTGTTCAAGCACTGTGGTCCCAACAGGCAAAGACAACAGAAGAGCACTTCAAACTGCTATGGAGAGGTGATTCTCTGCACTGACTAGATAGTTTAGAACAACTCAGAATAAGATTGTCATGGTTAGTTAGAAAGTTACATACATGAGGTTGCAAGTAGTTGTAGTTATATTTCTTTTCTCACGAAAGCTTGAGGTTCAACATCTGGCTTGGAACATTCTATCTCTCTCCCGGTAGTGTGGAATCATTCTCTTTACTATGTATACATATATTACGTCTATATGTATAAATACATATTATGTCTACATGTAAATATTGGTAAGTTCAAGCACGAAAACTTCTAAAGGCTTTTAGAGCAACTTTGAAAATGGTATAGGGAGACTTAGTTTTATTAAAATGTAGTAGAAAGTAGAATCTGAAACTTTCTGTAAGGCTGCCTCTGAGGGGATCTCAGTGACATGTAATTTCGTTTGCAAATACACTCCCTGAGGAGCCTCTAGGCACAAGTAGCTAGGCAGCAGGAGAGGTGCCAAGGTGTGCTGGGGCAGCACTCGGTGAGGAAGCCGTGACATCTGTGATTCTGCTGCCCACTGTGCTCAGAGCTTAGTGGGAGCAGCAAGCCCTTCCTAGACGAGAGGCAAGTGATCACCAATCAGCTGTTAGTAATGTGTTTTCCCTCTGTGAGAGTAACTGCTTCCTGCTGTTGCCTTCTGCAGAGTTCCAACTAGTAGGCTTAAACTCTGATTTGGGAAAGAATAATTGCTCTAACAGTCACTGAAAAGCTCTCTGCCCTTGCTTGGGATGGTGTTTCCTGTGCTTCTTGTATGAAAAATTCACCTTGTAGTCACTGTAGCCTTTTATTGTGTCTCAGAATTTCCTGTGTTGAAATGGAAGGAGAGGAGGCTCATTAACACTTAGCTTGGCTATGGAAAGAACCTTACAAAGTTTGCTATGGTACTGCATCTCTTTTTGATGAAGCAAGATGCAGGTACTGAGTTTAACAATACTGTTCTCTAAGGGGAAAAAAAGAACTGTTACAAAGATCAATAACTCTTCCTTTCTCCAATTCACGAAGCGAAAGTTGATCAGCATATTTTGCTTCTTAATTTAGTTATTTAAATGTTCAGCGGAAATACATAAGATGAAAGAAAACTCAGGAGGACATCTGTCTGAGTACAAGAAATTGATATAAATAGAGAGGCTGGGAAAAGTAGTTGTGAGTCTCATTTTCTACTTCAGACAAACCAGTCGGAACAGAACTGTGCAGGAAAAGCACTGCCATAAGCTCTTGCTGAGGGAGAAATTGGGGCACAGCTCAGCACTGTCTGTTTTCATGTAGGTTTAGATTATAAAACACTGAGGGCTGAAAGGGAGATTTGATTTACTATTGTTCAGAAACCACATTTTCTTACCCTGTGAGTTTCAGCTGTCCCTATGGTTTTACTGTAATTTTAGATATTTGCTTTTCTTTACATATTTTTCCATCTGTATTTTCCATTTGGCATATTAAAAGTCTAGAAGAGGAGGAGAAAGTGAGTGGCTTACTGCAAGGAAGCAGAGTCTCTCATTCATTTCTTTTCCCATTGTTTGGCAGGTGGAAAGCACAGATTTACAAAGCTGAACTGGATCAGCTGAAGAAGTGGGGGAAGAGAAACAAAACAAGTACAGCACCAGTGAAAAGAGCTTCAGCTTTATCTTGCAGCATCACCACAGCAACCAGAGAATACGATCAGAAGAAAAGGCTAGAGCAGAGAACGCAAAAGTGTGGCTTCTTACCTTTGGACAGAAGGCACCAAAATAATTATGCAGAACAGAAAAGGGCATTTGATGGTTCTAGACAAACTGTGGCAAAGGGAAGTGTCCCATCATTAACAGGAATGTGCCACAGTTTATGCACTGGAAAGGGGAGTGCCATGAGATCTACTGAAGAGACTATTTCTGTGGTTGCATATCTACATGTGTTTGCACCCCTGCTGGGACTCAATTAAGTGTCTGTAGGCATCGGGGATCATCAGGTATTGGATCGCGACCTTTTTTCCATTCAGGGTGTACCTGGCACAAGAACTGAAAGACACCACAGATCTGTTGAGAGACGCCAACAGAGTGAGACAATCTGCACCCTTTCCCTTCTGTAACTGCCTGCTGTACCATGGGATGTCGGCAAAGCTCTGAGGAGAAAGAGGCAGCGCGGCGGTCCCGTAGGATTGACCGCCACCTGCGCTCTGAAAGTCAGCGACAACGGAGAGAGATAAAACTCCTCCTCCTGGGCACCAGCAATTCTGGGAAGAGTACTATTGTAAAGCAGATGAAAATCATTCACAGTGGTGGCTTTAACTTGGAGGCCTGTAAGGAATACAAACCTCTGATTATCTATAATGCAATTGACTCTCTCACACGTATCATTCGGGCTCTGGCCACCCTTAAGATAGAATTTCACAATCCTGACAGAGCATATGATGCAGTGCAGCTTTTTGCCCTGACAGGCCCAGCTGAGAGCAAAGGTGAGATTACCCCGGAGCTCCTGGGGGTGATGAAGAGGCTCTGGGCAGACCCCGGTGTGCAGGAGTGTTTTTGCCGCTCCAACGAGTACCACCTGGAGGATAACGCCGCCTACTACCTGAACGACCTGGAGCGCATTGCAGCTCTGGACTACATCCCCACAGTAGAAGATATTCTGCGGTCTCGGGACATGACCACAGGGATTGTAGAAAATAAGTTCACCTTCAAAGAACTGACTTTCAAAATGGTGGATGTGGGTGGACAGAGATCTGAACGCAAAAAGTGGATCCACTGTTTCGAGGGGGTTACAGCAATAATTTTCTGTGTGGAGCTGAGTGGGTATGACTTGAAGCTCTATGAAGATAACCAAACAGTAAGTGCACCTTCTGCTTCTTGTTCTCTTTCCTTCTTTTCCTTTCTCCTTCACCAGGATTGTGGTCTTTTATCTCCCCTTCCTTCCTTCCCTCCCAAGGCAGTAATCCCCAATCTTTAGGAAAACCCAGAAGCTATGGTTCCTTTATTTGGATAGTTTTACCCACTGGACAGAGTTAGTTATTTAATGCTACTTTTGGGTAATGGAGGTGCTCTTCACATGATAGCCAATTTATTATTTTTTTTGTGCCTTTTAGCTAAATGTTTACATGGTTGTGCCAGTTTGGCCAAATTTGAAGGAGAATAGGTTAGGAGAAGGAGACAATGGTTAACTGTTTCTTCAAACACCACTTAAAAAGATAGGCAGTAGTGACGTCCTGGTGTATAGGGATGGTTCATTTGGATACCATGTGTGCAGGTCCTGGGAAACGTTGAAGGAAAAATAATAATAAGTAACAATTTCTTCCCCCCTCATCCCCCCGTTTTTTTCCTCAGGATTTTCAATAGGAATTTGGGATGAAATTAATTTTTAAATGTAATTAAATACAGTTTTCAATTAGTATGACATTTGTATGTTTAAAATTTTCTTTGACTGTTTTTGATTAAATGGCTGAGTTGCCTTGTCCAAAGAACAGCTATTCCCATTTAATAGTCTTTAATGTCATTAGCTGGTTTTCACGGCGTGCAAATACAGTTTTGTTGGTATATCTTATCACATAGATAATATTTCCCTATTCTTATCTTCCATAGTGATTTTACAATTTATAAACTGCTCTTCTATTTTCTTCTCTATACTGTTCTGATGAGCCATTCCACTGTCCTATGCGTGGACTTACGCTTCGTTATGTGGAGATTCTTGTCTTGGCATTAGTGCCTTCCTATTGTAACAGATTTCTGTATCTGATTTTTGGCTAGTAACCCCCTCTTGACATGAGACAAGCATTGCCACAAATTCTTTCTCCTCATTTTCAGACATAATAGGAAAAGTTTTTTACATCTAGACCCTGACTGGGAGTTATTTAATTTCTTGCAATTCTTTTGACTTTTCCTGCCTTGCTGTTCAGATTTAAAAATCAGAAAGAACTACCTGAAAGGGAAAAAAATTAACATACTCTGAAAAATCCTTTTGGACATTGGTCCATACAGGTCCAACAATAGTACCTACATTGGTATGTTACTGGAACTGCAACACTGTGACTGCCACTCATGAGAAAAGCCCTACAAATTATAGAGTTGCAGAGTGTAAGATGCTTCCTGGTGTAGTATCTATGGTGAAAAGAACTGCTAAATAAAACTAGTCTACTGCCAAACATAACTTACTGCTTGAGAGAGCATGTAAGAATCTGGCTGATTTATAAACTGTGAAAGCTGAGCAAATGATCTGTATGAATACGATAACTTCTGTGATCCTGTTGACAGAAGGGGAGAAATGCTGTGCATGAACTCTGTCTTTACTGAAGATGCGTTAAAGTAATGATTGACAGATACGGTAAAAAATGAGGGGAAAATCAGTTCTGCACACTGTGGGTTCTGATTATAGCTCAGTCGTGAAGTCTGCTGAGAGTGAGATTGTTGTAGTGACACCAGTGTGCAGAAGGGAGAACAAAAATAATGCCTGAACTATCAGCTGCCTGGACAACTTTTCCTTTGTGTGTAATTTTAAGTGACTAAGTTAAATCTATCCTGCCTGAAAACAAATAACAGAAGGGGAAGGGTGACTTTTTCAGAGGCTTTTGTCTTTCCCCTGGTATGCTTTATTCTGGGTAACATCACATCCAGGAATAAAATCACCTGAGTTGACAGTTTCTAGAACTGGACAAACCAATATTTTTACTTGTCTGTTTAACGTATATGATATTTAGCTGTTTACTAAAGAGAAAGATAAATGAAGAATTACAGTTCACTTTTTTTCTCCACCTTGCGTGCTTTCCTCTGTCACTCTGTGATAATATTTTTCCGGCCCATCTAGGGTTATCTGGAAATGTGATCTGTGTCTGGTTTCATTTCTACAATGTCTTGGGAGGTTTTTTCCCTACCTAATGTAATAAATATAGCTTTATCATTCCATGTACCATAGCTAGTTAGCATGACTCAACCATGTAACAGCTGCCTCTTCTTTTGACACAGTTGCAAAACTGGTTTGTAAAATACCTTTGGATTGCTATTGATTTATTGTATGATTATTATTCCTGACCAAAACTCTGAGAAGGTTGCCTTAATTTTTTATATCCCATGCTGATTTCTTCTCTATTATGTCAAATAAATTACTTGTCTTATTTTTCATGGTCCTTAGCAGCTGATTGACCCATTCTATCTTTTATTACATACTAAGATGCCATCTCTGGCCTTTGATAATGTTAAATTATCAAGTAATAATTTTTTTGCCTTCCTACATGTTGCATCTTGCACTTCGAAGGCACTACCCATTAATATCTAAGTGTCTCATCTTTATTTAAATTTCTCCTTAAAGTAATGTGTGCTAGAGAATGTTAAATAATCTGTACTCTCAAAAGTTAGTGCTGCTGCCTGTCACCCTGAAAAGGATTCTTGCAGTTTCTTTGTGAGTGTACCATCCGTCCAGCTCTGTCCTACTATACATTCTCATGGATGGTTTTCTTCCACAGCCTGTAGCTGCAACAGGGTTTGAGACTATTAGAAACACTTCAGAGATGCAATAATAAAGTACATCATGAACTGAGTTAAACATGAGTGTGTGCCTGAGAATTCCTGAGGTCAGTAGTCACAAGAGATTCACATGGTGCAGGACATACCAAGTAAAGGTTGTGCAGGTCTAAAAATGACACTAGTTCAATAATTTTAGAAAGATGGATGTTAGAGGAAAAATTCTTGCAGGTAACAAGTAATTTTTATTCCCTTTCTTACAGTCACTGCAAATGAATATAAAAATTAAATTTTAGGCTTTTTGAAGCTATTTTTTTTAGTATCTTGTTAAAAGGAAGATGCAGATGAAAAAGCCAAAACGCTGCAGCAAACAGTTCAGGTTGGAAGTAGGCCTCATGCAACACTAATTTCTGGGGTCATAATGGAACCTCTCAATTATCTAATAACTGAGAAGCCTTCAGTCATATGTTAATTCTATGAATTCTGAACAGAAATCCTGTTTCCACCAGGAATTCTTTTATCAAGTAAACAACATTGGTAACATTTTTTATTTATTTTTGTTTTTTCCCCTGAGGCCAAATACTTAAGGGGCTTATTTGCCTTTCCTAATAATTCAGCTTTTTGAGTAATACAGGGTATTAAAAATCCTTTCTGGCAATAATTCAGCTTTTTGAGTAATACAGGACAGAGGGGAAATTGTGATCCATGTACCCATAGCCCTTCCAGCACCTGTTCTTATGAGTGGTAAAACATCATGTCAAAAAACGTTTTTCTGAAAAACTAAGTCACTTGGGAATCCTAGAAAAAGATTGACCTAAACTGTTCCATTTTTTTATGAAGCTTTTCCATTTCAAGATTTTTCAGAGTGAAGTTTGTGTGGGAGCAAAGCTTAGATGACTTCAGCATTCATGTGTGTAATCTTTCAGCACTGTAAATGAAATTCTAGCCTTTTTTTCACTTAAGAAAGTAATATATATAGTCCCTTAGCAAAATTTAACTGATATAGTAATGCATCACAATTCCAGCCTCAAGACTTGTATCCAAGCATGTACCTTCTAAAATATGTAAACAGCAGTAAAAAAACCAATATACATAACAGAAAATGATTGATCAACTGCCAATGTGCAGGTTTTTTACTAGTCTTTCAAGTCTAAAGATTTCTTTTTGGTTACATTGTTCATTATAATTGTATGCTTCTTAAGTGGATATTCTCACAAAGAACACACAGGACAGCAATTTTTCATATTTTGGATTTGTTGCCATACCCTGAACTTTACATTCTATGTAAAGATACTAACTTCAGATATAACTTCAGATACTAATAACTATAACTTTATAGGCAAATAATTCTGTCTGTATCTTAAACAAATTATTTCCTCTAACTGGAAAAAAAAGTAATAAATATAATGTGTCACACTATGGAATATAAAAAATAGACGCATTCTAATGCCATTGTATCATTGCAGGAAGATGCCAGTATCAGACTGTAAAAGCTGCGAAGCTTTGCTGTGAGGCGTATCTATTTCATGTCAATAGACTAATCCCTAAGACAACCCCATATTTAAACCTACAGATAAAGAAGTATTTTTGGCACTGGAGAGCAGTAGGCTTAATTAGAAGAAATTCACAGGGGCAACAGCAGAAAGACTTTTACGTGTTTTGGAAAACCATGGCATGGAAGTAATGGACCTACTGGGCAGTGTTTGTCTGCTTTGGTATCCAGTGCTGGTTTGTCAGACTTACACCTGAATTAGACGACTGAATTTCCCGGCATATTTAGGTAACAGCAGGCAATCGCTCAAATCCCCCTTTGACAAATGCCTGAGAAATTATGTAACTCTCTTTTTTTGGTCTCTGTGACTGGCTGTATTCAAAACTCCTAGGCTAGGTAAGGTGTTTTGCTGTGGTTTTTAAATTCATTCCAAGCATTACACCATTAAGGTAAATAAAACATTGAGGCATCAGGAGAGGCAGAATGCTCCTATATATCCTATGAACTTCAGGCTCAGGATAGTTCTTAGGTAGAAAGACACGGGTACTGACAGATTAATGAACAGAACCTAAGTTAAAATCTCAGTTATCCAGTAACACTACTCTTCTTCCAACTATAAAAGAAGGAAAAGCCCCCAACCAAAACCCAGCTGAATTCCAGTAATGCCTATCAATGTAGAGGCAGTAAAGCTTGCTCTGTAACGGTAGGGTTAAAGCAGCCACCAGCGTAGTACACATGAACACAAGGCACCTGTCAAGCTCTGGGAGAATTGTAATGAGTCAGAAAGCCACTGACACTGACAGGCAGAAGAGTTGATCATATACACTGGATAATATCAATTGGGTAAAGAATCAGTTTGTGAAGGAAAGGAACTGAATGTCCCTGCCTCTCTCAATAGGGTTGGAAAGCCACGAATATCTTCCCAAACGTATTGTCATAGAAAAGATACAAGTGGAATTGGAGAACTGGTTATAGCAAGGCAATGACAGGAGTTAGAAGAGGAATACACCAGAGCAGTACAAGGTTCTTTGACAGCATATTGTCATCTTTACGAGCATCTCTCTAGATGACTGTATTGCAAATAATTTACTTAAAAGCAAATTCTAATTTTTTCCTTGAAGAATCCCTTGAACAGTAAGGAATGCCACATAATTGTAGGGCTGTGAGGCACATGTGACAGGCCTGGCCTAGCCTTATGGAAAATATGCTTCTTGGACATTTAGAGGTTTAATCTTCAGAAGTTAATTACATTCTCTGAAACTTAATGCATATCAAGTAGAGTGGCACAGTTCAGGCAATCAGTTTTACTTCTTTGTGATGAAAATAAGTAGTTTCTTATGCGAACTTCACAATAAACTGAGCAACTTTTAAAAGACATATGAGAAACATTGATGATATAGATGAAACTTGGAAATTCACTTGGCTGTATTGTAAGGGGTCAAGATGCCACTTGAAGTCCAATGCCATAAAAAGAAGAATGTGGGTTGAGTTTAGAAACTTTGAATCCATCCAGTGTAGAGAAGTGTTGATATCTCTCATAATTCTGTGTGTTGTCTGCTTAACAATGACAATGAATAGGAATGTGCCAACATGGGAAAAAAAAAAAAAGGAAAATTCCATCCTGGTCTAGAAAAACAGCTACTTCAGGTTATTTTTGTAAGTGTATAAGCTGTAACAACTCTCTGTGGTATGCCAACCCTGGAGAGTGTAGTGGAGTCCAATTAGCCTTAAAAACAAGCAGAAATGCTGGAACAAAGGAGGATCCTTGCTGTTTATACAGCTTCAGAGTGAGTTTTGGTGGTGGTGGATTTTTCAGAACTTTCTTCTGATATTACAAGTCAGTAATTTAGATTGCAGGTCAATCAACTACATTGTCAGGTCAGCATTGTCCATGGACTGGTCCCTGAGCATTCTTGTTCTTGGAGGGCTACAGGGTTCATCATGTTCTCTTTTCTAAAAATTTACTATTAAGTCTGTCTACTGCCTTTATACTAATATCCTCACAGGGCAATCATCCTAATAAACTTTTATACTAATCAATGCAACACTTGGTGGTTATCTTATCAGCATGTCCTGGCTGAGTTGAACAGCACTGGTAAAAGGAGCCATTCTAGGCCCTGACAGAAACTTTACAACTTAAGAAAATACAGGTATTTGTTATAGGTTTCTGGAGAGGTGGTCAGTTTTATTTAAGCTAAAAAGTTTTGCAAACACAAGTATTTGACAAAAAAAACATACCTAGAAATATTCTCATGGGGCAGTTTGAAGCAGCACTTAATCTAGACTAGAGCCTTTCAGATACGCTTTCTTTGTTCCTTTTTTTTTTTTTTTTGCATTGAAAATATTCTGTGGATGCAAAACTCTTATCCCAACTTGAAACTCATTTGGCTTGTTTCCTTTGTAAGGATCATTAGTGACTACTCTCTGTCAATTCTGCAAAATCCCTGAATTAAATTACTTAAATGGATTTTAAAAAATCTCAGTGACTTGGCATACAGCTGAAATTAATTCTAATTCTGCTATATTGCTGTATTAATCCTGGCCTGTGTTTATGGCGTGTTTTAATGTAGTGTTGTCTTGGACTACAGGTACTCTTTGTGTCATTAACTAAGATATTAAATAAGCTTGGGCATTAAACAGATCCTATACACTTACAGAGATTTAGTACTTTGCGCTTGTTGCTGCAGTTTTACTGCTCTCAGCCTTTTTTTTTCTTTTTTTTGATTGTGTGCTGCCAAGACTGAATATGTATGCCTGTATCTTGGGAAAGATTTTTCAGCATCAAAATGCATTTTTGAAAGCTATTAATACGCTCAGTTAAACTTTTAACTTGTCAACCAATGACAGTGTCCCCTGATTATACTTCAAAATTAGCAGACAATGAATAACTCCTCTACTCCAATTAATTCAGCTCTCTAACTCCTGTCACTTATTTTTTAGATATGTAAGCTTGATACTGTCCTTTCTTTCCATTATCAAGCTGATTGAAACAACTTGCTTTCAAAATACACAGTCCGCATATGCTCTGTATACTTTTTCTCATTGTTTACTGATTGGTCATATTTTACTTTGCAAACAGGAACCAACTCCCAGCCATTTACCCGCAGTAGAAATAAACTATTGATAATAGTTTAAGACAATTTAGCATAAAGCGAGAAGCAAGAATCCTTCAGTCTATCAGTTATGGAGAGAAAGCTTGTGACTAAACTGATTTTCTAGAATGCCATGATGGTATGTCAGACATATGCTGCACCTCCTCCAGGACAGTTTAACACCCTGGTGTTCTCTCCCTCTGCTCTTTCCCTGGCAGCACGGTGCTGGGGTGTCCCAGCAGCTGACAGTGGGCTTCAGCCATGTCCTGCCAAAGCTCCCAGTGCTTCCAGCAGCCTGAGCTTTCCCACTGCAAACCTGACATAGCAATGAGCTTATTTCCATTAATACTTCCCCAAATCAGTTGGAATTCCACTGGTGTAAATGTTTATGCAGTAGTGCCCTGATAATACTGACTATGGATGTCATTTGACTTGTCAGAGTATACTAATTTTTATAAAGCCTGTATTAGGTGTAGTCTGATAGCATGGATTCTCCTGGCAGTGCTACAGAGAGGGATAGTTCTAATAGGAGCTTGCATAGTGCCTTTGCTGTTCTTCAGAGATCAAATGAAAGCAGGAAATAGAAATAAATAAACAACGCCCCAAGAACCCACACATGGAAAAAGGAAAATAATCCAATTGAATTGGAAATGCGAGAGGTTAAAGATATGTTAAAAAAAATAAAATGAAAGGTCGACAAGAGTAAATGCTTTGTGGCTGTGCCTAAAATGTCCTGGAGGCAATGTTCTGCAGAGCATCTGGCTGTCATTGCTATCCAGCAATCCAGACTGAGACTTACAGCATTTTAAAAGGTTTCAAAAGGTTAATTAGTTTTGTAGAGCTAAAAAGATTGTGAAATACCTGCTTAGTGTATAAATACCTGAAGGAGCAAAAACTGCTCAATATTTAAAGAAATACATAATCTAACGGAGAAAGGCAAAGTAAGAACAAATGACTGGAAGTTAGGTTAGATAAATACCAACTTGAAATAGTGGGTTTTTTTAGGCAAGAGGCTGACCCACCTCTTCTGGAGGCTAAGGCTGATGCAGGTGCAGCAAAGACATAAAGGTCATTGATGTGTTAGAAACCATGGAAAAGCCTGGGAACAGTTGTGTGTAGGAATGAGTGCTCATTCCCCCCCACAAGTTGGTGAGATCAGTAGCTCAACTGAAGCGCACCTACACCAACACCCACAGCATGGGCAACAAACCAGGGAGCTGCAACCCACTGCACAGCAGGAAAGCTCTGACATAGCTGCCGTCACAGAAACGTGGTGGGATGACTGGCACTATTGAAGTGCTGTAATGGGTGGCCAGAAACTCTTCAGAAGGAATAGGAGAGGTGATAGGTGATGTGCTGCTTGGAGGCTGCAATGGCATTGCAATTACAAAATGACAGTTTTCAATTCTCAGAAAGTAAGGAGGGAAGTCATCAGAACCGACACCTTGAACTTGTCCTGCTTAGGAGACTGGCTGACAGAGTCCCTTGAGGGGACAGCCCTGAAGGGCAAAGGAGTCTGGGAAAGCTGGACATTCTTCAAGAAGGAAATTTTAAAGGCACAGGAGCAGGGCAGGCTGGCCCCACGTACCAATAGATGAGCCAGTGGGGAAGAACCTGCCTGGCAAAACGTCTGCTCCTGGCTTGGGTGGGTGCAGTGGTTTAATGAAGACTCCTGTAAAATATACAACTAGATGATGAAAATCCTTATATTTATATCATCATACATGTAGCTTAACAGTTGAAATCTTTGTTTTACTGGAGAAGAAGTACTAGGAAATTGTAGAGAATTCCAGCAGATTATATTGTAGACGCTGATTTCATTTTATTGACAGTAGTTTTTAAACAACAAAGTGAATGAAAATATTATTGCCACTGTTATTAATATGAGGAAAACCAGGCTCCAGATTTTAATTCTTTGTACTTTGCTTTCCTGATTAATACTTCTGTATTTCTGTGCTCTTCACATTCATTACCTGCTGTGAGGAAATTGCTAATTTTTATTAGTATGAATTTTCTTTATTAATACTGCACATTCTCAATTGTTTCCTTTATTGGTAAATAGATCCTGGATGATATCTTGCTTTCTGACTCGTAAAGCTGACTTTCTTATTTAGAAATCAGTTTTATATGCAATTTCTTGTATTGCTCAATGTATAGGTACACTATAAATAGGGAAGCCTTCTCTGTTATAAAGATGATTATGCTCTGGACAATAGGGAAATCACATTATTATCCAAAAGTGCAAGCTGGAAACCAACGGGTTTTCCACGGTGATAAATCCTGGACATAAACTATCTCCACTGTTCTTAAAATTAAGTGGTAAAGTGGTATCTGTGTCATACAGCTCTGATTAGGGCATGTGGCATTTCTGGTGGAAGAAAGAAGATACGTTTTTAAAAAACAGAAGTATAATACGACTGACAAATGTACCTTCCAGAAAGAATGATTGAGCCATTGCTGTCTAAATCCTCCAATGTATCCTCAAAGGATCTTTCCCTCAAGAGTTGTTTTGTGTCCTGCTGTTCTTTCTCGTTGTTCATCAGATGACAAATGCTTCCTCTAAATCCTTGATGTTCCTTTTGATGTGCTCCTCTTGATTCAGTGTTTATGTCATACATTGCCATTCAAGAAGGAGCTCAGTCCCCAGAGCTGAGGCCTGAATGGCAGCATCATAATACAGAATTGTGTATGAAAGTGTGTGTATTATTCTTAAAATTTTAATTATTAAACTTCATAAATGCAGTCAAAATAGCATATCTGCAGTGACTGTACAACAACAATTCCTAAAATTCTCTGTATTATAATGTTCCTTTTCTGTGGTAGAGCAGTGGAGATGAGGGCTTTATTTCTTGATTGTTCTATCAACTTGCATCAGTGGCTTACTCTTCCTTGTTCTCTCTTGCTTTTTCCAGTTCCAGAGGTGTATGGCTTATAAAAAAAATAGGTTCTTGAAAGATATACTTATTGAAACACTTTTTGTAGCATAAAAATATCTTGGAGTATTTGTTGAAGACAGAGCTTGGATAATAGGTTTAGCAGGCTGGTATATTACCCTTGTTTGAATGTCTTTCAAAAAAAAGGATTTACCAACAAACGTGCCAGAAGTCATACTGATTTTATAGATAAAGACTAATAAACAGATTGATAGATCTTCATTAGTATGCACTGGTCATCTGCCTCATGATTTACAAGTTTTTTTGAGAGTAATTTCATGCAAACAAGTCAATACCACATTCTTGACTGCCACTTCTAGAAGTGACAGTATTTTGACATATTGAAGTGTTTGTTTTCATAAATTTGTATTTTAAAAATACTTTTGTTCTTGGAAAATGAAAAACACACCAAGTTTCTATGCAGTAAATATTCTAACAGCAAGCTTTTAAATTATATGTCTCTTGAGAGTATGTTTTTCATGGATTTTTAAAAGTTGCCTTTATATTACATACTGTATTCCATACTCCTTGAGGGTCAAAGTGCCACAGTGGAATCTGCCCATACTATGGTCTTTTAAGGACTGGAGCTTATATCTTGAATCAGAAAAACAGATTTCCTAGAATATAAATGCTTATTTATACTACTAGAATAATTTTAGTAGTGCTCAAGATTCACATCTCTATAATGAGTAAACAACCAAAATAATTAGTCTGGGTGAGATTCATTAATAAAAATATAGATAAGTCAGTGTATTTCCTGCTTCCAATTAGATTTTCTAAGATTAAAAGAATATTGAGGTTTTATAGTTATTTTAGAACATTAAATGTACTCAGAGTTCAAACATATGACAGCCTTTTCGAAAGGGTTAAATTTTAATTTTGTATCAAATATTCTATTTGCAACAAGTGAAAAGAATTAGAATTAGAACTAGAATGAGACGCTTTATACAGGTAAGACTTTAAAATTTAATTAAATAGTTAGTGAAATATTTTTTTCAGTTACCAAAAGTAATTCTACAAGTTTAAATCCTCTTCTGTTCCCTTGAGAAAGCTTCCAACTTCTGATAGCAAAACCTTAGCAGCACTTTATTTTGCATTGTTCTGGGAAATCTTACATGCTATTCCTGCTTTTTCTGCAGGTCAGGTTTGTCCTGCCTATCCCTTCTCCTACTGCTGTCAGGAATTTATTCTGGGCCTGCTCTCTCCAGAATGCATTTGCTCACACACATGACCATTTACAGACAAGAACCCTAAATTTGACTGCCTGCTTCAGCAATACAGCATCTGTCATTTAAACCATCTCTTTATCCCTTTTTATGAATATTTTAATGCCAAGAATATAAGCACACTTCTCTGCTATTTCCATGGAAACCTGGAGGGACTTGAAATGAATACAGTGGAAAACAGAAGCTGGAGGAGAAGGCATCTCGGGTTCTCTCTCTGTGCTTAGGACAGGTTCAGGAGTCACTGGACCAAAATTTTTCTCTGTTATAAAGGGGTACAAAATTAATTACAGTATTTCTGACCTAATATTTAAACACTAAGTTGAAAACAGCAAAGCAGTACACAACCCAAAATACAGCCTTTTCCCTTTTAATGGATTGAATAGAAAATCAATCTCCACTTCCTTAAGAAACCCAAGAAATGGACAAGTGATAAGCAGCCTTGCAAATAAATGAAATCCCTTCCAGCCTGCAAAAGCTGGTAACTTGGTTAGTTTTTCTCCTTGTTTCATCTGGTATATCTAATTTTCAGAATGTCTCTTTCTTGATTCAATCCTAGATTCATTAAGTAAGAGTCCTCCAACCAGACAGCAGATATTTTACAGAGAGACAACACTAGAAGTTGATTTGTTGCAAAAGACATCAGGCAGGCTGCCAAGGCTACTGCATTGTTACTCACATGGAGTAAACATTTTTTAAAAAGTTAGTATGACTTGTAGTTCTATAATAATAGAAAAGATCAAATGTTCAAGCAGCTTCCTTTTTTTTCTTCCCTATTGCTCTATTCTGTTATCCAACTTTTCATTACTCTACCAGCAGGTCCTATGATTCCCCTTGTGATCCCACAAGAACCAATAGAAGTGACATGGTAATGTTTTTGAAATAAGCCAATAATGCTGTTTCTATTGTCTCCTGAGAGCAGGAGAGTCCCATGAGACACCTCCTTGTGTAACTCAATTAGTCTCAGCAATTCTGACACTCCTCCGGATCTCAGTTACCAATTTCCTTTGGAATTGTTAGATGGCAAGTTAAAATAAATAACGTGACATACTCAGATGTATGCAATCCTGCAGTTTAAGCGAAAACAATCTAGTCTATCTGAAATACACACACACAGTGAATAATAAAATTTGGTGATAGATGTACAAAAGGCACAGCCCTATCTTCTAGCACTTCTCATCTGGAATGCACAAGTCTAGGATTAGTGTAAAGTACCATAATAGCTTTTCCCCAGTGTAGGAGAGAAGGAATTTTAGAATAATACAATTTAGAAGTAGCCACAGCCAAGATTCTTTATCAGATGCCTGATACCTAGAGACATGCTTAAATACACCAAAATGACTGACTCTTGCTGTACCAGACTAGTCATGAGGAAGCTGGGGACAGAAGACAGTAATTATACCTTTTTGCAAATGGTAAAATGTATGATGATTAAAAAAAACCCAAACATTTGCAGGGAAAAAAAATTTTCAATCATTATTAAAAAAGAAAAAAAATTAAGAATTTCACAATTTAAACAAGATCTCCTTAATATTTGGCACACCGATGGCATCAGAGATGGTGGGGTTTTTTCCTAATTCCTTTGAAAGTTTGAATTTTTTTAAACCGTGCAAATTTCTGTGCTATTATGAATGGTATGAACCATTATTATGGAGATCTGATCAGCCTCTAATGGTACAAAATTATATAAGCACTGTTTCTCATCTGGAATGTATAAGTCAGGGAGGAAACAGCACTGGAAGAGTGAGAAGGCTGGGAGTAAGTTTAGACTGTGAAGCATTGTGGGTTGGTGATGAGGTGGAGAAGAGGTTAAGTGCACTGGTGCAATCAAATAATCAGGAGTTAGTAAATGGGAGAATGTTGTTGTAACCTTATTTTGACTGTCTTGTTTCTGTATATTTTGATTCCGACTTTATATTGATGATGGGATTTTTCCATAGGTTTTATGCCTCTTTCAATTAATGCAATGAGTTTTCTATGATTAATGGGGGCTCATATGATAAATAAGACTGTCAACTGCAGGAACACTGCCATCATCTCTAGCAGAAGGAGGAAAATGTGAAATGAATGGAACATAAGATTATGGGAAAACAGAAAGTTAATATGGCTAAAACAGTGGAACGCTACTGAAAAACTGTATTAGAACCTGGCATAGGTCCATGCTACTTTTTAGTTCCAAATGTGTTTATTAAATGATAATTTTCTTAGGTAATCTCATATTCTTCCTTACTTTTCTCAAATGGACCTAATTTGAGATTCTATGGTTTGATTTGTAGTAGGTCTGATTATTCAGAGCTACACCAGATATCACTGATAGCTTGAAAAACCTATTAAACTTTGTTAAATAAATTAATACATGTGCTGAAAACTTATGTTCTAGAAAATGAGATTGGCTGTCTAGAATTACTGGGTTCCTTCTACTATAATTTCTCATTGTATAGATTGTTTCATTCCCTATTTATAAGTTCCTTTTAACAGCACCACTTGATGTGACAACATGCTGTGGAAACAAATGTAGTCAATGAAATATTCAGATACAATAATTATAAGCTTGAGAAGAAACCAGTAATTCTGGGTTTTGAGCAGTTCATAAATAGTAAGTCTATAGTAAAGCACAAGTCTATAAATTGAGTTGTGACTCTAAAGACAAATATTGACTAGCACGTGACATTGTCCATCTTGCAAGTTGAATGAGACAGAGATCAGTGAAGAAAAAATGTGTTCCTGTAACCTGAGACCACAATGTCGGGTTGTTTGGGGTTTTCCTAAATACGGTCTTGATCAAACAAAATTATTTTTGCTTTGTTTGTAGCCCAACAGATTGGAATTTCTATCTCAAATATGAGAGAAGCATTTTTTTCAGCATATATCACCATTTCTTTCATTCTTCTCCAACTGCTCTAAAATAACTTCATAGAAATAATCTCTTGAAACTGATTTGACCTGAATCCTAGTAATGCTGCTTAAAACCAGAAGAATTTATTGAAAGTGAAGACAAGATTCTCCATGATGCTAAACATGCTGGTTTTGCACTCTTAGTACTTTTCTCAGCTTGCAAAAAAGGCCAAGATCAGACCCAGATTTAGACCCTGTGCTTGAGGCTGCTTTGCAGTTTTCCCTTCAGCTTTCTTCCTCTTGCCTTTTCAGTCTTGACTCTGAACATTGACCTTTGTGCCCCCCAGCCTTTGTTTCTTCCAGGTTAGTTGGAGGCAACCTCAGAACCCCCACGATGGTAAGAACTTTATTAGAATTACAGGCAAGGGTGCTAAAAGTAACCACTTCCTCCTGCTACCCTAATTTTGCAACATGGACAGGCTACAAGGGGAATGCAGCTGTTGTTCCCACAAGAACAACACTAACAACACTTGCTGCACTAAACTCCGTAAGCATCCTACCTAAAATGTCTTCAGAGGTGCAATAAAACAAGAAGCCAGTGCTCCTGCAAGAATTTCAGCTGCCTAATGCATCCCTTTCCAGATGTCCCACAGTCTGAGAAATGGTCTCAGGGTCTGTGGGAATTTTTTTTTCCTGCAGTGAATTTCTCAGTATAAAGGGCTATTTACCTTTAGTCCCTTCCTTCCTTCCTTCCTTCCTTCCTTGTTATCTTCCTTCTTTGTTATCTTCCTTGTTATCTTCCTTCTTTGTTATCTTCTGTCATTAAAACACTCCAGCATTGAACAATGCAAATGACTAGAAGTCAGTACTTCCACTGCCAAAAGCCTTTCCCTACCTTTCAATGAGAAACACTCACTGCTTCAAATGATATTGAAGTGTGTGAAACAAACTGTTTTGGCACTGGGCAAGACTAATGGGAAAGGCAAAATTGCCTGGGAACTGAAGCGATTTTACGTGGGTTACATAAAGGAGAGGTTTTCCCCAAAGGGTAAATAAACAACTGATTTCTCCCCAAGGATGAGCTGTTCTGACAGCCAAAACACACAAACCAGCTGTACAAGGCCACAGCCAGTACCTGCAGCAGTCTGTATGACTGTGGGCAACAAGGGAATTTAGGAAAGGATATGGGAACAGATCAAGCATACACTGATATTTCCTGCAATTTACCCTCCCAGGTAACTGAACAGCAGATTGCATCAACATCTTTCTGTTTAAGTGCCCTTTTAATTTAATTGCTTCTTGAACCCAATTACACTTTTCTGACTTTTACTATTATCATTATGATTCTCTAACCTCTCATGACAGAGTTTTACATTTAATTATGCACTGTATGGAAGGAATACTTGTCTGCTGTCAGATAAATGAATTTGATGTTTCTTACTTCTTGAATTGTAAGAAATGGTGAAAAAATCATCCACAATTCAACATTTCCATACCATTCATGGTTTTATGAGCTCTTCTGTGTTCTCTCTCAGCTATTTATTTTTCCAGATTGAAAAGAACTAATTTAACTTCATATGATAGTCATTCCATGCTTATGATAATTCTTGCTGGTTTTCCCTGTTTTCTAATGCTACTGTTACAAATGATTACTCATCTTACATCTATTAGCTTTCATAAAGATCCAGAGAGTCTTGTTTGAAAGCTGGGCTTGATTGGGTTGAAATGAAAACCTACTTTTTTGATAAGCCCTCTTTTCTTTATATCATATGGGTTTTTTCTCCAGAGAAAGGGCATTCACAGGCATGAGATTTTGCAATCTGTCTCCCTGCCATAATTCCACTACACAAAATTACTGAACTCACTAGTGCATCCTAGTGGCACACTAGTGGGAAAAAGTAATGGAGTCCTTTCATTAAAAAAAAAAAAAAAAAAAAAAAAAATTTCCTCTTCTGTATGCAATATATTGTTTTATTTCAACTAAGACAATTTTCAGGAAGGAATATTCACCCTATTAACACCCTTTACCACCCAGCAATGTATTAGAAAAATGCCCATTTCAAAGAAGGTGCAATGAAAAGCATTCTTTCTTTACACATACAATATCAGCCAAAGCTTGGGTTATGAATAAACTATACAAAAGATAGGTTAGTCAGTAGCCTGCAACAGTGAATGAACATTTCTATTTTTACTTGTGAATTTCCATGTGGTTCTTTTGCAGATTTCTGCACTATTTCAATAGCTTAAGGGCTATTAAGGATCAGAGGGCATGAAAGAACAGAAAACAGTAAACCCTGGGTATTTCACAAAGGCCACAACTCCATTCGTTAACTATTTCTTTTTCATCCTGCCTCAACAACAGGATATTGACTGTTTCCATCAAAGAATAGCCCCTGTGCTTGCGTCTCTTTGGGAAGCAAAGTTTGAGACCTGCTCAGAACTGTGTGCATAAAATTGACTTCTTATTTATGCATTCAACTATAAATATGGTTTTACATTTTATGGAATTACAGAAACGTAGGCTGGATGTGATCTCTGAAGGTCTGGACCATTGCCAACAGTAAATCAGGCCAGCTATGGCTTTATCAGTTAGTTGAGTGAAAATCCTCTATGGATGAAGATTTCATAAAACTCAGCAAATTGTTCCAGAGCTGTGCTAGTCTTGTAGAGAAAACCTAACATCTAATCTGAACCTGCTGAGCTTCAATTCATGTTCATTACGGTTTACTCTTTCCTCTGATACTGCTGGGAAGAGT
Organism: Daphoenositta chrysoptera; assembly: GCA_013397915.1. Classification (NCBI taxonomy): domain Eukaryota; kingdom Metazoa; phylum Chordata; class Aves; order Passeriformes; genus Daphoenositta; species Daphoenositta chrysoptera. The sequence continues at coordinate 394,385 of VZRO01000017.1, read as the reverse complement.
TCTGCATCACCATTACTTCAAGTAATTGTAGCCTGTTACCCTTTGGCCTCCTCTTTGCCAGCCCAAGCAAGCCCAGCTCCCTCAGCCTCTCCTTGAAGGTCAATGCAGTGTTAAGTTACGTCTTCTGGGTGGATGGAGATTGGAAATTAGGAAGAAATTATTAACTGTGAAGGTGCTGAGGCCCTGGCTCATGTTGCCCAGAGAAGCTGTGGATGCCTCATCCCTGGAAGTGTTCAAGGCCAGACTGGACGGGGCTCTGAGCAGCCTGGTCTAGCAGAATGTGTCCCTGCCACGGCAGGGGTTGGAACTAGATGATGTTAAAGGTCCCTTCCAAATTAAACCATTCCGTCATTCTATGACTGTCTAGACACAGAAGGCTGATAATAAGCTTAAGGGTCTCAAGGACAGCTAAAGTCCCGGACCACTTTATGTGAAAAACTATGCAACATTTCAGCTATGTGGAATATGTGCTTGAAATGTTCCTTTTGCCCTTAAGCTAAGCAAGTAATCTTAAGGCCTGGAAGAAAACAAAACGAAAAAACCCACCCCACTCGAAAACACTGAGTAAGTGTTGAAAGCAAGTGAAATATATTACCAGGAATAGAAAAGCTGGATTCTATTACCATATAGAAAACTCAGTCTAAGGATAAAACATCCAGGTATTTACAATTGAAATACGGATGTTAAAGACACTTTGAATGTATTTTCAAGAACTGTGAGATTTTAAATGAATATGCTTTCATCAAGAAAATGTTTTTAAGCTAGATTTTTGCTAACCTCCAGAAATATGCAATTTGTCTGGAATACTGTACAATGCTTAAAAAACTCCACCCTCCAAAGCAAGCATAGGTATTAAATGCTGCAAATTTATGTCTTAGAACTACGTGAAGATCCTAATTGTACTCAGGAAATCTTAATTTTCTGGCACTGTGAAATACCCTGGAGATTTATTTTTATATTCTTTTTTTGGGATGTTTGCCCTCTTAGAACTGCTTCTGCCCCAAAATGATACACAGAGAAGCAGAGCACATGCACTCATAACACAGTGTCCAGAGGTTTCTGTAGCATGAAACTTTGCTGACCTTCGAGGCAGTAAAAGCAGAGTGTTAACGCTTGTTTGCTGAGCAACTGAAACACAGCAAGCCCTCCTTTAAGGAAAAAACCAAACTACCTGCCTATTTCATTATTCTCTTGGGTACTTTTACTGCAGCCCTGGCAGCACTGCCCTGGCTGGACACTGTCTGTAAAATGTGTAGGTTTTAATATGCTGGCCCATTGTGACATGAAGTTTCTTTTGGCCTGTGTCAGCTGCAGCAGTATTGCTTTGGCCAATCTATCCCTATTAGTGCTTCCCAGAAATGTTGACTTGAGTGGCTGTTCTATCAGGCACAGGACCAATTCTGACAGCCCTGTATTTCTATTCTCTGGAACATACCTTTTTCTAGAACTTTCCTCTGGACTCGTAATTCTCTTATGGATAGTGATAAATATAACACCTATCACATGTTCATTTTGTGACTTCTGAATATAATTTTCCTCTACTTCAGCTTACTTAAAAGATATGTATAGCCAGTCACAAGCAATAAAACAGTCTCTATGAGTATGTCTCCATTTCTGTTTTGCCCCTTTCCTTGTTTGTGGAACAGCCTTTAATACCCTGGCCAGACATACAGGAGTAGCCTTTATCTGGATCTTCTAGCATTTCTATGGAATGATGAATGTCCCACCCTTTCTGATCCTTGAACTCAATAACCTTTTCCACTGTTCTTCTAAGAGTTTTCTACATATCCTTTCTTTAAGTTTCCTTTAATTTATAGGTCCTAGTAGAAGCACCTGTCGTCCTGCTCCTTTTCTTTAAAATCTGGCTCAAAATCTAATCCTCCTGTCAGGAAGTTTAATCAAACTTCTTTCTCAGCTCAGCTTCCTTTACTACAGCTTGGTGTCAGACTGTACTTAGTAAGATTAACAAACCTGCATTGTTCCTGATCTAGGAATTTAAAATAGTTTTGATAGATAGTATTAAGGATTGCTTTACCCCAGTCTGCCACTGGCTCATGTATTACATGTATGTAAATATTACATACCAATGTTTAACTTAGCATGTACTCCTAAGACATGACTTGCTGTTTCACTGCAGGCCTGAGAAGTTTGAGGCACCAGTTTTCAAAGACAAATGTTCAGGACTCTGTTAAAGTAATACTCCCAATTAAATCTGTTTTGTCTGATCTAGTCCACAGTAAGCCTTAGTAAGACTACAGGGTTTTCTCAGTCACAGAGAACATACATGATAAAATATTCATAATGTTGTTCATTGTCTTCCTATACAATAGCCAAGACTAAAGGTCCTCTCATAATTCTCATTCATACTGCCAATTCAGTTATCATCTGCAGAATTTTATGCAAAGACAATAGCAATATTCAACAGGAAATATAGCAATATAGCAATATTGAATATAGCAATATTCAAACAGGAAATCGTCATGGGAGACAGTATGCTGCACTACCACTTTATAAGGTTTATTTTCCCTTGCTTCTCTGAAAAAGAGGTATCAAATACTGACTCCTGCCTCCTCTACCAGTTCTACATGTACACATGTACAGACTGTAAGTATGAACAATTACAGGACACTATCTTTAAAATAAAGAAGAATTAATTTGGTAGTTTACAAATTTTGTTTGCTAATATATTGTTTCTTCCTGATTTGAGAATGAATCTGATTTAAAAAAACCTCAAAACAAACTTGTTTCATGCTTAATAAAATTCTTTGCCCTCACCATATAAATAGATGGCTCCCTACCAAAATCACACAAGATTTCTTCAGGGCTCCACTTCATAATACACGTTTCTCAGTCTTTTATAAGCTCATTTCATCGTAGAGATTCAATATTCCTATAGTATAAAGCCTTTTACCATCCTTTTCAATTTCCCTGCATTGTGGTGGCATAAACTAACACGCTACGTTTAGTTTCCAACTTTCTACACTTCACAGTCCTCATATATGCAGGACACTGAAAGGAATTTTGGTAGGAAGGACATAAATAGATGGCATGTGCATGTATGTATCTGCATGATAGGTGCTATATTGACATAGCTGCTTCTAATCACCCTGAGCTCCTTCCTGTTTTGTTTACGACGTGACTGGTCAGGATTTCCTGCAGTGGCTTTAGACCAATGTAATGAATTGTTTGGGTGATGGGATAATGAGTTTGTCTGCTTGTAGAATAAATTAAGCTGCTAAGTGACTTAAGAACACTTCTTAGTGAATTCACAGTGAGACTTACCCTTCTATGTCACCCTGATGCCTTATCCCTCTTCTTAAAATCAGAGCTGAACACAGTTAGAAGGGAAAAAGGGGTTTTTACCTGGGTATTTATTTCAAGGATCCCTGGTGCACTCTGTCCAGGTGGAACACTCTGAACATGCACATTGAAATGCCTACCCCAAAATGCCCACTCCAAATGCACACACACGATCAATCAGGTACAGAATTATAGTCCCAGTGAACCCCCCCTTCCCCCAGAACCCTCCCCTGGACCAACCTATCTTTGAGTTTACAAAATGTGTTCCAGAAAGGACCTTGGTGTCTGAGGCCTCCAAGATCTTTAGTCTCCTAACTCAACAAAACATTAAGTCTAGGAATGTAGGCTAAAAAGAAACACCAAGAATACAAAAAGGCCACAAAGGCATACAAAAGAGGTATAAAAGAAAAAGCAAAGAAATCATTATGGCATCAACCCCTTCTAATTTTGACAGTTTAGAATTCCAACATTTTCCAGGAAAACTTCGGGCTCCTAGGATTGGGAAGAAAAGGTTTGGAAACCAAAACAATTTTGTCTAGTCAAATCTCTATTGCTTACCCCATCCCTTCTGGGAGATACCAAGGCTAGAAACAGGTATGTACAGGACAGGCCAGGTAATGCGTTTTATCCCAGAGAGATGTTGGATTAAGTCAATTTACTTCTCTCCAACAGATAGTTTCTTCTTTTTGATTTTTAGATCAAAGAAATTTTTAAAAACTCATTATCTAAATTATCATTATTAAATTATCATATTTTTTCCCATTTAGAACAACAGCCACCTCAGCCTATACATTCCTGTAGGAGTCTTCTTCCTTTGAACAAAAGATGAATCATACGATAGTTTTGAATGCCTCTCTTATCTAGCACTCAATCAGGACTGCCTGACTGCTACACAGGAAGGACATTTCAACTAGCGCTCATTGTAGTCTTTTTTAACAAGAAAAGAGTGTCTCTTTGGATTTACCCAAGCCATCTCTTGCATTCTGTATTTTTGTTTGTGAAATTCTTCTGCTTTCCCTCTGCCTTTATTCGAGCATAGTTTGAATTCCTGAATTGCTTTGACTATGACTGTCCTGAGCAATGGTATTTCCTTCATTTATTTTGTAGACTGTCCTTATTTCAGAATGGATTCCATTTTTTATGTCTATTAATCTTAAGGAAAAAACATCCAACTGATTCAATTACCTTTTTACCCCACTACCCCTTCTTCAAACACTTTAGCTTCCTCTGCTTTCTTCAGAAGGTCTTAAGTCATGGATCTCTAAAAAAGATATTTGAAACAGAGAGTTTCATGCCATTTTGTGAAATAGCTCATAGCTACCAGCATATGCTAAATGTCAGCCACTATTGCAAGGAAAGCCTCTATAGGAAAATAGCAACAGCTTCCACAGGTTATTCCAAGATTTACTGACATTTAAAGATTTTCTAACTTTTCTGGAAAGCAAATATTACTATTCCTGCACAAATTTTATTCATTATTGTTTATGGCCTATGAAAGATAAGTTTGATTCGGTTTAGTTAAGATGTTCAAATCCCCGAGTGCCTACCAGTTTTAAAATACTGATGATGAAAGAGAAATAATGACTGAAAGATGAAGTTCTTAAGCTTTTAATACAAATGACAGTTAATTCCCTTATTTGTGATAGTTTCTCTCTTCATAATGTTCCATTTTTAATTTCAAAGCTCTCCCAGCTGTGACTAGAAAGCTTTAACGTGAAAGCTGTAAGGAGATACTACATTGCAATTTGGCTCCATTTACCAACTCTGGTTTTTTAATTACTTGCTATCTTGATAACTTGGTTTTTTCCTTTTGAAAACGCTTACTTGTTCAGAACTCTTTCTGCTAAGCACACCTCTACTGTTCCAGAGGATGACCAGGGATGTTTGTGCCTCTGCAAAGTATTGGAAGCATAGAAGCAGCCATCTGTTCCTTAGCATGTTCTTTCCCTTAAGCAACCAATTCCTTGTTCTTATGCTCAGAGAAGAATTTGCAATTAGCCCCCAACAAGGCCATCTGGATAAGGCATTGGCATTATCTTGCTTATACCCCAGCTTCTGTATAATTATAAAATTACAGCAGCACATTTTTTTTGACCAGCTGGCTATATACTCCCTTCAGGATTCTAGAACTGGAAAATACTCTGCAGAGAAGAATGCCTATCATTATTTTACTATGTTTTATTACACCTTTGGGAGTCATAAAGCAATTTATTCTATTTTTATTATAATAAGCCATAACCCTCTCAAGTTCACTTTCCCTATGATATGTAAAGTAGTTTTACAATATTGTCAAAACCAGAAATGAGCCTGTTATGCTGGGAGTATGTGAGTGGATATATAATGTATTTTTAGTGTCAGCCTTGACCTTAGAACTGTGGATATATCACTTCTTAAGATATGGCAAGACTTTCAGCTCTTGAGCTAATATTATAATATTACATTGAAGAAGAAATTTCTTAGGTGTCAAGATCAACAATTTACTAATTTTTTCTTTACATCACACAAGAGATCACCAAGTTTTCAATAATTTAAAACTGTCTGTCCTCTTGTACGTGTTCATAACACTTCACAATTTACGGAACGTTTTTAACTCTCTGCTTTTGTCCTTGGATTACAGATTTCAGTGGAGGATTTGGTAGCAGAGGGAGAGTGTTATGATCCACTACAAAATACAGTAATGAACACAAACCTCTTAAAATGCAATATCCTGTTGGCATGATTGTTCTGAGAATTGGCCAAAAACCTATATTAGCTCTAAAAGATTTTTTTTCAGAGTATTAGTAGCAAAAGCATTTTGACTGAGATAAAAAATTCTTGCTTGGTTATTATCAGCTACAAAATCAGGAAAGGAAACTGAGTATTTGAAAACAGATCTATGATGGTTTTAAGGGATTATCTGTTGTGTCAGTATTTGCACTGTGAAAAGAAATGCTCAAACATATTTTTAAAGGTATGTTTTTACACCTATAAATCTGTCTGTATATAAAGTAGGTTGGAGTGTCAGCTGACCCCACCTTACAAAGGAAAAAGCAAACAAACAGCCACCAATATCAAAACTGTCTGACTTAGCTTGTATTTCAGCGTGCCTTAAGAGGCTTGTGAGTCAGCTTTGCCCCTGGCTGCTGAGGCAGTGCCAGCCCTCCCGGTGCACCCTGTGCTCCCAGGGCATCGGGAATGGCCAGGAACTGCCACCAGCCTGTGGGTTTCACATGTAAACACAGAGCTAAATCAATGCCTTCATGGAACTCAGAGAACACAGGATGCAATTCTGATCAAGTCAATCCTTAGCAAATGAAAAGGAGTAATAACACAAAATGAGGGAGGTATAAGAGAGAATTTGAAAAGCTTATGTAAACCAGTCTGCTCCTATTTCAGCAACTCTGCATTTTTAAGGGGTAATGTTTTCAGTATACACCTTTAGTGTAACAATATGTTCAAAAGTCTTGCAGATTTCCTTTGAAATAATAACAATACAATATCTTTTCATTCCCAAATAAAACAAAATAAAAAGTAAATTTTAAATAATATTTTCTATTACCTTTTGTGAAATAAACATGATTATTCTCTCTTCATCTCACCAGGTGACTCTAGTGAAGTCAAGGGAGATGAACTAGACACAACTGATACAAATTTCAGGAGAATTAGCCCAAAATACTTTATTTCTATTAAAAGTCAAAGTCATCCTCTTCCCTTCACTGTTTGTTCCTTCCGAACTGGAGAACTGGCCAGAATACTTCACAGTTAAACAACAACAAAAATGCCCAGACTCTGATTATTTTCACCCCCTCTGAACACAAGCCAGACAAATGGAACACATATATATTTGCAAATAGTCTTGTAAACAAAATATACCCTTGGTTTTTGATATCCCAAATCCCTGCTGTTCACTTATCCTGGATCACTCCCATGACTCATGATGTATGCATCACATTTTCTGAAAGCTAAACATGCTGGAAAAACATTGACCTTGCCAAAAATACCTGATTAAGATCTTTTCTGTATCTACTTTTGACAATACTTGAGTGATATTTCTTTTAATAATCTAGAATATTTTCTATTCAAAACATTACATCTATTTACACCTATTTATAGGTGCAAACCAAGCAATAAACAGCCTCCCAAGAGCGTGGTACCATGGACAGCTCCAGCAGCATCAGTGTGTCACAGTGGCAGCAATACCTCGGGAACATTCAAGACGGTTGCTGATTTCTAAGGGTCCTCTCTGTTTTCAGTCTATAGCAGCACTGGATTTTAATTTCCAAACGTAATTGTGGTAGTCATGCTCAATTGTTCACAAATGGAGTTTACCCACTCAGGGCAGCAGACAGAGCTATATTGCTGACACTGTTGTTTCCTCTCCTACAGAGTCGAATGGCAGAAAGTTTGCGTCTGTTTGATTCCATCTGCAACAACAACTGGTTTATCAACACTTCCCTCATCCTTTTTTTGAATAAGAAAGATCTGCTGGCAGAAAAAATCCGACGCATCCCCTTAACAGTCTGCTTTCCTGAATACAAAGGCCAAAACACTTATGAGGAGGCAGCAGTCTACATCCAACGCCAGTTTGAGGACTTGAATCGCAACAAGGAGACCAAGGAAATCTACTCACACTTCACCTGTGCCACTGATACCAGTAACATACAATTTGTGTTTGATGCAGTGACAGATGTCATCATTCAGAACAATCTCAAATACATTGGCCTCTGCTAAGAATCCTTGGGCTTAATCTGTTTTCCTGGAGTGATAAAAAAGGGGCTAACCTCTTCTAGTGGAAAAAAATTGGGCAATGCTTAATGGCCCAAGGAGAGAAAAGGGGAAATCTGATATATGAACACAGTTCCTCTTATGCCCCCTTAACCTGCCACATCATTTTCCCCAAATATATGTTCTGGAGAGTGAGAGCCTCCTCTCCAAGAAAACCACACAACCCCAGTGAAAAAAATACCCAACCAATAACTCAAAAACCCCAAACAAAAACAAAAAAACAGATTGAGGCCTAACTCTGTGGAGATGTTTCACCACAGTCACTGCACTTTTATTCCATTTGTTTCATTCCATTTCCTACAGTGGGAGTGTTACCATGTTCTGTGTAAGAAATTACTCTTCATCCAGTTGTCCTAAAATTTTATTGACATAAAAATATAAATCTGGTGAGTGACAGATGAACTCGTTTGCAAGGTGTGGAGCAGAATGCTTGTGTTGGGGAGAAAAGCTAGTTCAAACCAGAAGCTACTGAATGAGAGAATTTAAGCAAAATACTACTTAAATTTGTAAAGAATGGGCATGTGCCCACAATATCGGTATCCACAGTCAAGAGTATGCACACATCCATCATGTATGCACATGCACATGACTCTCAGCATATACTATGTACACACTTCTGCTTTACTTTACTGTTTCTCATGGACACCTTGCCTATTAAAGGAATTGTTGGTGCGCAACTGTTTTGTCATTTCCAAACTGACTAGCAGCTCTTTCTGCTCTTTATGGCTTCAAATATGCAGCAAAACGACATGAAATGAATCTTTGAATAGGCCAAACTAAGGTCGGTGTTTCTTTTACTGATAAGGAGTTTTATACATCAAAACAGTCTTCTTTTACATCTTTTTTTGCCAAATCTTGTGGTGTTTCATGAAAAACCAAATTATATTTAAGAAGTAGGTTAGTGTTCCTTTTTTAATACAGATTAAAAAAATCACAAAGCAATTTTTAAAATTATTGTTGTAGTGTCTGGATTGCTGAATGTGAAAGTTGCCAACGGACAATTCTGTTCCACTGCTCCAAATACTTTCTGGGTATTGTAATATTGTAACAGATTTCCCAAGAAGCAGGAGCCATGGAGATTGTGTAGTATATAGCCTCCAAAGTCTTTTTCTGTTGGTTTTTAAAATTATTTTTAAAATGTGATGTGTTATTAGAAGGTTAAAGATGAGCGATATGAACAATAACTAAATGTCTTGATATTTCAATTTAATAATTTAAATGATTTACAGTTTAGTGAAGTTAAGGAAACTGAAGAGATGCAATCCTCAGCTCCAGATTTCATCTCATAAAGAAACACTACTGGATGGAGTAACATTCCGGCAAGTTTGAATGCATAAGAAGCTCTGTGGGACTATACTGGAAAATCTCATATGGATCATATAGACCTAAGTCTTTGGTCAGTTGATTCTTTCCCCTGCCATAGAAAAGACTTCTTAAAGACTTCAGTGTAAAGTTGGTGTGTAAATATATGTTTGATAACTGTAAAGCACATACGTACACAGAGACACAGACACACATGCACACTGGAAAATCACCTTCTACTTTTGTTCCCCTTATGTACTATGATTAGTGCAAGAAATCTCAGCCAAGGGCTCTAAGAAAATTAAAACAACAAAATGGTTAATAACATCAACATTTAAATTGTCCACTTCAAAAATAAATAATTCAAATGATACTGAATGTGTCTATAGTGTGTTCATTAAGAAGTGTTGCAACAGTTATGTCATTGGATAATGCTTATGAAGTTTTCTTCTACTCTAGTTTTGAACAATATGTTTTATCCCTGTACTGAAGACATAGGGTCCATTTAAGCATTCCCTGCCAACTGTTACACCTGCAGAATAGAGGCAAAAGAGCCAATGAGGCTCTGCCTTCAAGGTATAAAAGGTCTGTCATGGCACACCGACTTTTTAGGTCTCACTTGTAGTGAGAAGGTACTGCTTCTTGCTTGTGATGTTTGCACTCAGGCTGCTTAGCTTGGTGAGTTTACTAAAATCTATATACAGTAATTGCTAGTACAGGTTCCTCTAAACGTTGTTTACTATTAAATTGCTATCATTTACCCGGGAAATTGTGCAGTATTTCCAGTCTAATTTGCTTTTTCTATGTAATATCCAATTATTAGCCAGTTGAACTATGGAAAAGGTGGAAAGTGAGTCAGGGCTCCCTGGCTCCCTTTTCCAACGAATGGTCTATTAGATGTTGTGCCTTCTTCACCTCTTTCTTTCATTGGACTCTCAGATTAGTGAAAGAAGTGACAAGAAAACACCAGCATTCATTAAAGCATAGCTTCGAGGTAAGAAAGCTGGATAAAACCAAAAGAGTAGACAATTTGCAGGAGGGTAACAGACACTTTATATTAAAAACCAAATCTTTCTTCAACTAAGAAGGTCTTTCTACCATAAGTATTAGAGACAATGAAGTAGAGAACCCAGTTTATTTTAACAAAGGCCCAAGGGGATTTCTAAAGGAAAGCAGCCAGTTCTATTCCTCATTGAGTGAAAGCTATCTTGGGAAGGAGAAAAAAAAGTGAAGCACCACCTGTGCTCCTACTTGACTTAAAATCAAAGATCAAGTGGTTTTTTGATCGTAGTTTTCTGGGTAATTCATGGTTACTCTGTTTTCTCTCCAAAGAATTCAAGATGTTAAAATAAATTCTGTTTTATACAGTGTTTTCTGGATAAAAAATTCTGATGTATAAAAAACTGAGGTATAGCAAAGTTAAAACTAAAAAGTCTGTTGGCTGAAGACAGGTGCTGAAATTAAATCCCTTGACTCTTAGTCATCCACTTGGATAAATCATGCAATTAAATTTGCATCTATTTTCTCAGTTCTCAGGTTTATCAGTGATGCAGTGCACTGCCACCTGAAAGAGCTGCATTAATACAGCTGGGATTTCACTTCACCTGGGCAACAATGACATTCACAGAAGAGATGTCCCATCTGCTGCAGTAAGAATGCCATCTGTCCTTTCAGCATTTGCACTCCATAGACCAAAACAAGTTTTGAAGGCAAAAAGGTATCCTTAAAGAGTCCTTATCCACACATTCAAGTGGTTATGATTTTTCAAGGGTGAAAGAGTGGAGACACTGAGAGTCAGCAATGTTGGAGAAATATTATCTCTTGGGATCTTCCCAAACAGAGTTTTTGGCAAGCTTAAAAATCCATTGCTCCATCCATTCCACCTCAGTCTTTGCTGAAAAGGATTAAGTACCCATAAATGACAGGCTACGTAATGGGTAAGAATTATTAAACCTTTCCAGTCTTGACCACATCATAATTAATGAAAGATATTTTTTCCTAGAACTATTTTTGCAGTTACTATTGCTGAGGTCATTTAACATTGCGTAACACCCTTTCACTAACATTGTCAAGTATTATGTATGTGAACTAATTATTTCTACAAAGAGAGAAAGTTTTGCTATTCATTTCTTTAATGTTTTTAATTTTCTCTTCCTGCTTGCCCTTCTCCCTCTTCCATCTCTACTGAACACATATATCTATCTATTTTTGTCTTTCTTCTGCCCATTAATTCTTTTCACTAAGTTGTTTTTTCTTCTGGAAATGTTACTTCCCAGTGTTCTCCCAATCTTTGTGCATTCTCCCCCTTTTTTGTTTTTAACTATCCCACTGTTCCTGGAAGATACTGGTACACATCCTTAAATTTAGGAATCGAAAATACTCTGTAAGTGGATTTGCTTAAAATAACCACATTTTCCTAAATTACTCCTGTTTGGAGAGACACCAGGTGGCCTGGCATAGAGCTAGCTGGAGTCACTGACCATTTCCCAGTTAAAACAGCTACACATCATGCCAAGGGCATGTACAGCTTCTGTTCCTTTTTGTCTAGCACAGAACACATTGCTTTATTGGCCCTGCAAATTACCTCAGCTCTAGGGAACAGCAGAAATCAAGCAGTGGAGTGGTGCATTAGTTGCTGACCTCCTCCAGCAGATCCAAGGTACATCCTATCTCATTATCTGGATGTAAGATGTAGAAGTGAATGAAAAGAGAAAGACAGTTTCTTGGCTAGCTGAAAAAGGTTGAATTACCAAGCAGAGACTAATTCTGTATCTGTAATGTGTCAAATGAATTATGTCAGGCCTTGTGACTCTTACTACTTATTGCAAAATATTTGTGGTTATCCCTGATAATTCCGCAAATTGTCTCATAGCAAAAAGTTTTGCACCTTTTAATTTTTAAGTAGCTCTCTGCATGTGACTCCATTCTACAGTGATACAATTCTGCTCCAGGATTTATCTTCCAACCCTTAAATACAGGCATGTATATTTTTCTATATACATAATATTTTTATCTAAATAAACAGAATACATGACTCTAAAAACCACCTTTTCCAAGCGTAATTACTCAAAGCTGCTTTTACAGACTTTTCAAAAAATCTTGTTTTCTATACCGATGTTCACAAAGTTGTTTAGCCCAACATAGTGACACCCTTCTTATGAATGGAATTATTTAGGATTTTAAAAAGTTGCATGCATTCCATGCATGTAAAAATACTTCTTTAGATTTTCTAGAATTCATGTACAGTTAGCAAGGCTTAAAACATTCATTTAATTCTTTTTAAGTATCAGTAATGAAACTGAATTTCTCAGACAATATACTTTGCTATGAATTTAAACAGTATGGCTTTTTAATTGATAATTTCTACTGAAATTTTAATTTTAAAATTATAATTTTGATCAACTGGAAGAGAAGTTTAAGACTAATATTCAGATAGATAAGATCTAAGATAGATAGATATCTATTCAGATAGATAAGATCTAGATAAGAACACTTATGAAACTAGTGCACTGTGAACAGCTGATCCACACCTTGAACAGAAGGGACAAAGTGCAATTTTGATGCAAGATTCGAAAAACCAATTCAAGCATGCAGCCCACAGAATCTGTATCTTGAGCAGGTAGCCTTAACTTGCATAAGGCTTAAGAAAGTTAATTAAGGAAAACTAAGATAAGCAAAAATAGACAAGACACTGTTTTTAAATATGAGTTTCAAGGGAAATGGAATCAATTAAATCTGGATCATAGGTGAATTTACCTGATTTCTTCTCTGCATTGTCTACTTGAATACTTAACTGCTTAAAACCTCATACCTTCAGGTAATTTTGCCATCATGTCAAAAATCTGATGGGTGTTCTTCCGACAGATATCTACTGGATCATCCAGGAGCCCGGTGAGGGCAGAAATGACTCCACTTTGTATTAGCCCTTGCCTAAAAACAACAATGGAGGACATATTTAACACAACATAATGAAACTTGTATATATTTGAGATATTTAATCTTAACAGCTCTTCTTTATGCTGCATCTGTCTGACAAAAGTTAGGAATTCTGTTCTTATTTCTCACTGAAACATCACTTCCCACACCAATCAGTAAATTTTGGAACTGCACCTACCTGCCAATACTATGCAAAGCCATTATAGAGAGAACTTCTGTTGTTTTTTGCTGGACAGTTTGGTCATGATGTACCAGCAAAGTCTTCAGGTTATCCAAGAATCCTATGAGACATCAGAATTCCTTTTAACACTTCTTACCTTCAGCATTAATTTGAAATAGCAATATTCATCATTTATCTCACAATTTGAAGTGCCTCAGAATTTTCAGCATGTCCTGACAGTGAAATTCTCATTGTCATATCTCAAGTAAGGAAGAAACTTTCAAATTTCAAGGCCTACTGCCAAAAATGTCATGCTACAAACAAGATCCTGACTCCTTATCAAGTTAAATCCTAATCCTGCAAATATAAAGTGACATAACTCTAAAAATAAATCAGTAGAGCTATTGATGTCTTCAGAAAAGCATGTTTTTGCAGGATTGACACTCACTTGGTTTTTTTGAAGAGAAATAAATGTGGTGAACCATTAATGATTGTGTATGTACATATGGCACTGACCAAAGCCAAAAAACCTAACAACCCCAAACAACAATCTCACATTGCTTTGGCAATCAAACTGTTCATCAAACACTAACTATAAATTTTGAACATGATTATTCTCTTTCAGGAGAGGCAAATAATACAAAGGAAGTATATGGAGAAAAAAAGCAGTAGCAAACAAGGATTTTTTTCACTGTTACATAATGAGCTATGTAGATGCACCACAGACTGCTAAAAATTGTAAAAAAAAAAGCTTGTGGTTGGGGTCTTTTTTTACCCCCCAGAATTGAAACTCAGGATTCTTCCAGGCTTTTGAAAATAATGGTGGCCAGATGTAGTCCTGATGAGTATGATAAATTCGGTTGTATTCCTTTCTTATTTAATTTCTCATTAAGTTCCAGGCAAGCAGGTGATGATGGTGATGGGTTTTTAACTTTGAACCAATTACGTGGGGTTTTTTTTTATTAGCCTATATTAGGAATAAAGCCTGGGGACATGGTTTAGTGGTGATCATGGTAGGGCAGAGTTAACAGTTGAACTGGATTATCTTAGAGGTCTTTCCCAACCTTAACAATTCTAGGATTCTATGGAAAGGTTCTGCACTACTTTTGTATTTAGGGGTTGATAAAACGTATAGTGAGCCATTGATAAATCCTAAAATGACAATAATTCTTAAAATAACTGTCATGTATATGGTATTATAATATTCTTTACCTTTCTAAGGTAAAACAAACAGAACATTTTTCCTTGTGTCATCAAAGATATTGTAAGCAAAAAGTAATGGAAGAAAGTTAAGGGGGGTTCCCCCCGAGCCTGCCCCACTGTGTCAGAGCTTGTGAGAACAGATCACTTACCTAATGCTATTGCCTCGTAAACTTTTTCTGGATCGTGGACCAGATCGCAGAGTGCCATCAGTGCCCGCTGCTGCGTCAGCAGCTCGGGAGACTGCAACTCCTCATTCAATTTAGGAAGGGCCCTCCTCCCAAATGCCAGAGGAGCTTTTGTGGGATCTATATCAGGGGGGAGGTAGGCTGAGATACGAGGTTGTGCCATCCCAAATCTTCCTCAGAAGGATTCTCCCTATCCCTAAAAATACTCCAAAATGGCTGTACTTGGTGACTGGACAGATAATGTACCATAAAGGTGCCTACTGACTTTAAATAGTGTTCTGCGTCCCCAAGGAGCTCTTTTAACAAACATACACTGTCAGGAAGCTGTGAAACAGGCTGGAATCGTGCACGGTTATCAGCACTGCTGTGTGTTCATCTCCTGAATTGTCTTAATCTGTTTTAATTCTCACTGAACACTGTGAAGAGAGAGAGAGAGAGAGAGAAAGTTTAAAATTGCAAGGAGGGAATGCTTTTTAAAGGGTTCAAGTGAAGCAGCCCAATGCCCAGAATCGGAGGGGACGCAAAATAATAAAATTAAAGCAAAGCAAAGCAATTCAAGCAAAGCAAAAAACTTTTTTCTTTTTTTTCCGAAGAAAAAGCATTTTTTTTTAAAGGGATCTGCTTAAAACTTGCCCTCAGAATTCGGTAACGTTTGATAGAATAGGTGAAGACTGCCCTCCAACCCCCCCGCCGCCCGCCCCGCCCTTCCCTCAGGAAAGCGGCTCAGACGACTGAACACTACGACCTCCAATATTGAAAACTGCTAACAGCAAAAACAAAAGTTAAACCAGCCTCTAAACAACTCCCCTTCTCCCTTCACAGCAAACGAAATAGGCTAAATAATCGAAGGCGCCGTGTGCCATTACCAAGCCCCGGCTCCCGCCCCTCAGCGCTGGCCGGCCCTCAGCGCGCGCGTGCCCTGGTTGCCACAGCGCCCGCTCTTTGCGTACGCGCCTCTTCGTGAATAGCGGCTAACGCAGCCGAGCCCGGGTCCGCCCTGCGTCACCAGCGGGAGCAGCGCGTTTGACGGTGCCCGCGATGAGGCAGTTACGTCAATGGCGTAGTTGGGAGCGGGGCGCGCGGGCGGGAGCTGAGGCGCGGCCGCTGAGGGGACCCGTGAGGGGTCGGGGTTGGCGCCGTGAGGTCCTGGATTGGCAGCCGTTCTACCTCGGTTCCCTGCTAAAGTGTGGAGTCTCTCCCCTTGCCCTCTGTTTTCAAAGTAATTTTAGCTGAACGAAATTGAGGAAAATTCAGAGTAAACAAAATGGTGGTCGAGTTAAGGGCAGAAATAAAGCAGGCGAGTGCCTTGGGGTACAAGGGCTGAAGGGAGCGCAGTACTTTTGGACTAGGTTTTCTTTCCTAATCTCCAGAATGTCACTATGAATAGCTAGAATGTGTAGTAAGGGTTTCCATTAGTACTTAGTTTCACATAACTGTTCACAGGAAGGTACACGGGAAAAACGGATCGTTGCAATGTTGTGGCACAATTTAAGGATGTTCTGGGTTGTCAGATGTGATCTGGCATCAGGAAAAAACTCTGAACAGCTTGTGCTATAAAAGGATAGTGCAGATAGTGAAGTCGTTGAGATGTTTTTCATTATGTCTGAATAACAATTGTAATAATCAAAGTTCTTAAACAGGATTTTAAAAATCCGAAGTAATTCTGATCAGCCCGATTAAAATGCATCACAGGAAGAGGTTCTTGTTTGTTGATCTTCAAAATCCATAAAAGAAAAATTACTACTTTAAAAAGTATTTTCTAGAAAGGATTCATTTTTCTGCAATATTTTAGAGCAGCTTATTTAAAGTAGAGGTGATTCCCTGAATTAGATTAGACTTCCACTAACTATGTACTTGTAAAAGTTCATCTGATTTCCATAGGAAGAACACGAACTTCCTCTCAGAAGGAGGACAAAATCAGAGACTTGTCCCTCAGTTTTAACTCTGCTTTTGGTGTGAGTTGTTCTGTCTTGTCCTTCACTGTAGCTTGGAATACTGATTTTGTTAGTGGTCATGACATTAACTTATTTAATGTATGCCTTCTGAATGCCTTCCTCACATCCTTTGTCTATCCACAGAAGCTGCTGGTGCTACTGTTCTTGCAATGTTGAGATAAGGAGGGTTGTGATGCCATGGAGACACTGTGTTCCCAGCCCTCCCTGGTGACTGAATCCCCTTTCAGCTCTTTAAGAAGATAAAATATGGATCATTCTCAGTATTTTTAGCAGCTTTTTATTTCTTAAATTCTTTTCCTGTAATGGTGTGTCTTATTTGTTGATTTGGTAAGTTGGGATATGCTTATATGTGTGTGAGATTTAGATTAAATACACTAAGTATAAGTGAAGATGGCCTCTCAGTTTTGAAATATTTCTACGTGGTTGCCTTGGTCCCTCCTGTACTTTGTATTCACCGAGATTGTTGAACTGGGGTTTTTGTAGCTTAATTTGTGAAAGAGCTCTAGGAGAAGAGCAATGAGTCAGTCTATGTACACATGACAGGTGTTTACAATGCTTAGGAGGTATTGAACTAGAACATGCAGAAAGCAAGTTAGTGTTTGAAACTCTTACCAACTCGTGGAGTTTTTGTTTTCAGAACTATACTAATAGTTCTGACATTAATTAAGACATTAATATTGCTGTAAAATCATTTAAGCTTGCCAAAAGGGCAGAAGCACAAGGGTCTAGATCTCTCGAGTTTTATACGGTCACAAGTAACATAAGTAGAATTATCCATATGGTAATAGATAAATACTGTAATGTCACCTTCTTTGGTGAATAACCCGTCAGCTACAAATCTGGATTCGTTGTAGGGAAGTTGCTGTTTTGGTATGGTTGAGATCACATTCATGCCTGAAGTGATTTAAAAGCAATTCCTCATGGAAGAGAATAAAACATTAATTCTAAGTAGTGGACTAGCGATTTTGTTAAGCGTTATTCTTTGTATGTGCTTGTAAAACACAACTGTGGGGTTTTTTCTTCTGCACTTGCTCACTGTTTAAAATTACTGGTCTGCATTGATGTGCCCTTTAACCTTTTTTGTCTGCTGCAGAAGTGGGAGAGGCTTGTCTCCTGGTTCAAAGCCTGTTCCAGCTTTATCAAAATATGACTGTTAGAATGGGAAAGCTTTGCTTTCTCCTGAAAGTTAGACATTTAAATCCTAATAAAATACATAGCAAAATCTTATAGCATCCTAAATTGCAGTGTGGTGTACTAAATGCTGTCTAAATTAATGAGTTGATTGACAATACTTAGGTAATGCAAAAGAGCTGTGTAATTTCTTACTCCTTGTCTTTAGTGTTTTGTACATTAGAAAGGAAGATTATTAATGAGTAGAAAGACATTTATATAATTCAGAATGTCTCATTAGTGGCATGCGCATCCTGACTTTAAAGCTGAGATGAAATCAAGTTGAAATGCTGAAAAAATCCCTGGGGAGTTTCTTTATAATTGCTGCTATGCTTAATATTAGCACTATAACAGTTCCCCACTCCATTAGTTCCTTTTCTGCTGGGTTAATCCTGCTCTTTGTATCCATATATACAACGATCTTTGAAAAAAATTAAACTGTTTTCTTATAGAGAATTAGGGACCATTGGGTTTATTGAGGAGCAGTTTCTGGACAAAGGAATCTGTATGACCACTAAAACGAGTTTGTTGTTTTAAAACTACGGCTCTATGTATAGTTAAATTACTCCAACTCCGCCTTCCCGGCCTGTGGAAGAAGGGGAGGAAGGGAATTGTTGCAAACCTGTTGCTATGGCCACGTAGCAGGGGCTGAGCTGTTTGTGCGGCTGGAATCCTGCTGCATCAGCTGCTGCTCGGTGAGTCCTTCCTTACGCTTTGCTACATGATGAAAATGCTCTCATTAGAAACATTCTTTTGAACGCCAGTAAGAAATCGGTACCCTAATAAGGGTCCCCTCCCCCAGCAACCCACGAGGTTTCATTACATAACCAAATTGATATGTCTCAGGTGAGACATCTAAATGCATTTGTGATTTTCATGTGAACATTATTCTTTTTCCATGTCAGATGGATTTCATTCTTTCTGAGCTGATTTTGGATGAAAGTTTGATGTTGTGCCAAGAAATGTGGCAGCTTCATCTCTCCTCCTTTCTTCTTCGGACCACATGAAATCTGGGATCCCCTAACATTAATTAATGTGCTCAGTGCAGAGGCATTTGAAACAATGATGAGCAAGATTTTTAAATTAAAGAGTGCAAAATCCTTTGAGGGCTAAATTGCAAGCATTAGGTTGAATTAAGTGAACAATTCTCTGCACTCCCAGGGAATTAGAGTTGATGCCTTGTAGTTTCAGAAAGCCACTGTTTGCTACTACAGCTGTGCACACTGAGGTGGTCCTTTTTACATGAGAAACAGGCTTCCTGACATGCAAACTGAAGAGAGGAACTGCCAGTTGTACCGAAAAGAAAAAGGAAAAAAAAGATGACAAGTCTATAAGAACTTGGTTAGTTTTTATCATGTTGTTCCTGTATTGAGGTAATTCCTGGATACTGAGTTTCTCTTTACATATTTTCAGTCTTGTAGAATTTAACTGAATTTGGAGGATGAAGTCCAGCCTAATGCATTTGGTTCCCCCAGTGAGTAGAGAAAGAATAATCTCCCAGTTTCCCAAGGTAAGCATTTTTTTATCCCTCTGATTACAATATGAAGCCCCTTCCACACTGATCTATCTTTCCATTGTGCTAATATGGTATTTCAATTTAATTTAATGTACACTTGTGTTCTGTTAAAATTACAGATTATTTAAGATTCTTTCAAAGTTTAATGTGACCTCATATTCCCATTCAATGCTGATCTCTTTGATAATAATCCTCATTCTTCTTTCTAACCTTTACAAAAAGCGACTCTTGTTACAGAAGTGTCATCTTACAATATTTATCTTGTTTTTTCAGCAAAACAGTAATAGTTACATGTTTAAAGAGCTCCAACACCAAGGGCAAAGAGGAACCACAGCTGACATTAAATTTGCAAAAAAATCTAATTAGGAGGCTTTGGTTGAAGAATTTGAGGCAGTTTTAATTTTCTGTTTGTGTAAGAACCTTAGTCATACAGTAGATCAAATATAGTAGGCACTGTAGAAACACAGACAAAATACTTTTGATGTCCCCAAAGACTTTTGTATTTGAAGTATAATAAAACAGTTAAGGACAGGGAAGGGCAAGGAATTACCACTTGTTTTTTTCAGTTGTTCAAAAGATCCTTTTAAGGGAGTTAACATTTTTTTTCCATTCTTGATCTCAGCCACATACTTTGCTTTTTTATGAAGAATACTACAGGTATTTTAAGCAAATGCAAGGTAAAATATATTTTCCTCATTTTTAACTGGTTCCTACTTTAAGGACTAGTAATAAAAACAGTGCTTCACACTTACAAAAGATTGAAAAAACTTCATAGTAATAATTTTGCTTGCTGGTGGTATGCTTCCATCTGTGTTTGTCTTGTGTGTCTTAGATGATTGGGATAATTGAAGGCACTTACTGTTGTACAGAATGCTGAGCAAATGGATTTGGCTATGGGTGCTTCAGCAGTGCTGGGACAGTGACACTCAGAAAGGAACTCAAAGGATGGTGTTGTCCCAAGGAGTTTTTACAAACACAGCTGTGGGGAAACCTTACTGCCTTCTAACCCAACCTACACCTTTTCTTATGCCAGGGCAACCCTGTTCTTGACAAACCCTTTGAATAATCATTTTATCTGTTTTTCCTTGTCAGTTTGACTTCTTGCCAAGTAGCCATCACCCAGTTTGTCCCAGCAGCTGTTCTCTCTTTTCAGTGGTACACACCTGAGGCCTGTCTGCAGTTTAAAGAGCATTTCCATGCACAGGTCAGGAGTGCTTGTCAGCAGAGCACTGGAACAGCTGGGTAAGTTTGTAGTAACCCAGCTAGGCAAGGAAGAAAGTATTTTAAGCTCTTTATAGCCTCCTTTCTGCATTGGCTTTTCCCCCCTCATTCCTCATGTTCCTCACTCCAGTATGTTTCAAGGCAGCTAAGCCCCTGCACGGGGCAGTTCCACAGTAAATGCATCAAGTGCCTTTTCTTCTGCTGATATAAGTAGCATTGAAATAACGGTGTAGTAGTTTAGCAACAAAAAGGGTTTTAGCACTCTTTAAGTAAACAGTTCAAAAGATCTAACAGATCAGCCTTGCTGTGTTCTCTATAGGTGTTCCAAAGGAGCAGTTAATAACGACTTTGGAGGGATATAAAGGCAGCAGTTCTAAGTTTCTTGAAACATCTAAGAATCTAGTTTTAGTCTTTTTGAAGTATACATTCTAAGAAGTTCTCTTAAATGGTTCTTGAAAACTGAAGAAAAATTCTGGTAAATATATAGCATTTAAAAATCAATTTAAGCTGGTTTATGCTCTACTAATAATCTTGGAGTTGGTTCCCCCCCCACCCCCCCACCTTATCTCTCCCCCAGAAGTGTTACTATTACTGATTTAATCTCTGAAGCAAGGCAAGAAAGCTAAACTGTGTTAGAAATCATCACTATTCAGTTAAAATAAATAGATGTACATTTTAGTGATAACTGCTTCTGGTTTCAGTGCAGAGGATCTTCCATAAAGTGGAGCTCCTATGAATACTGACAATTAGCTCACTATTCTTCCAGCTCTAGAGTTGCTGACATGAGACTTGTCATGATATCCATCTTTAAATGCAACTTTTTATTCATTACACTAGGGAGTCTTGCTAAAAAAATACTTTTTAAGCCAAAATATGTCACCCTGAGAGACATCACTGACTTTATTCCTTTTTTAGAAACACAGTTGCTATCTTAGTTTCATATAAATTTGTTATAAGTGTCTGGACAATTTTCCAAGTAAGACATGCTTTATCGAATTAAGTTATTTTTTGCTTCCATTGCCAAGATGTATTTGTTTGGGATTTTTATTATCAGTATTTTTTTTATTTCCATAGTAAACCAACTCTCTAAGTAATTTATTCTGGTAACAGAGTATAACTAAAAAGCTAATATTTTGTCTTTGTGAATTGAATTAAATTACTTTTCTGTCACTGCTTTCTAGATATGATTATTATTTGGTCATTTAAGTAATTTTTCTGTGGAATGGGGTAGGAGGGGCAGCCAGAGTGTCTTGTACAGTACTTGTAAAGCTTGACAGGAATAACCATTATCTTCCTTTTCCATTATCACAAGTAACAAAGTATTTCTTTGTCATTTGGAAAGGTAGTCTTATAAATTCAGTAGCTATTGGCTGTATTTAATACTCTCCCAATAGTCTATCATTGTGTTAAATGGTCTAATCTAGGGAATTTTTTTCCCCAATACAAATTAATGGAACACAAACCTCTATACCATCACTTACTTTTTGGCTTTTCCCTTAAGGTCATTGATTTTATTCAGTATTTTCTCAGTAACAGCTAATCAGGATCCTAGGGGCCTGTGGTCAGCCAGTTAATCTTGACTGGCACATAAAACTTTTTTTTTTTTTTAAATACTAGTCATGCAGTTTACCAGTCAATTTTTCAACTATTTAGAATTGATAACTTAGAATCAGTATCACATGGAGATTGATGTAACCAGAAATAGTATTCAACAGTTTGTTTAATAAAACATTCCTTGATAGAAAAGAACATTAAACGTCTTAAGCCATTTTTGTAGCATGTGCACAGGAGATGTCAATCCAAGCTTAGGTTAACAAATAAACTTAAATTCACTTACCCACCTGTATGTCCTAAAAGAGACACAGTTTCAGTTTTAGGAATGTGGGTTGAGTCACCTAAAGCCCATCTGCTGTATCCTGTGGGAGGACCTAGAGCAAAGACAATTATTTGCATGAAGCCAGGTTCAGATTAATATTATTCCAGATAGTGAGAAAATGTATTAGCTCTAATCCTCTGGATTGTTTTTCCCAGAGGCACATTCTACAGTGGGTTATTTTATTATCAGCAATTTCTTATTTCTGCAGTTGGGACTACCTTTGTGCTATTAAAGTCAATGAGAACCTTGGGATAAATTGGAATGCAAATGATGTAGATGGTCTATGGTCTTATGTGTAAACTGCCAAATGTATAAACTTGTAGTCAAAGCAATTTTAATAGAATAAAATTTGTCCCACTGAATTGAAATTAAGAAAAAAACCCAAACAGAGTAAGAAATTGACTATTTCTGCTCCAGAAAGGCTTGGCTTTTTGGTGGCTTTCTTTCTTACGGTTTAAGACTGATGTGCAGCGCAGTAGCACGTAGGTAAACTGGAGTCACAGGTACACGTGCTCCTCACTTGCAGTTTAAAGATCTAAATGAGAATTTTTAGAAAGAGACTGTTGAAATTACTACTAAAGCTATGTAACATTTTCAAATATTTATAACAGGCTGAAAATATCCAAAGTGGTTGTGGTAGGAGACCTGTATGTTGGGAAAACCAGTCTTATCAACAGGTACAGTATATCTCAGCTGATGGTTTGATTCTCCTGTTTCTCAAATAAATGTTATAACATTCCCATTGCTGGCTTTAAAGCAGTACTTCATGGTTCTGGTTTGAACCTGAACCAGTAGTTCGTGGTTTTGTTATTAAATGAAGACAAAACAAAGTCAAGAGTATGAGACAGGCTTGATACATCAACACAGAAAGTTTTGTTCTAGCACTTCAATCAGTGTATGTTATATTCTGAAGTATTTTTATCCAGTCAAATATGATACTGTGTTTTCTTAAGGAATCCGGTCTAAAGGCTAAAAAATTGGAAAAAAATTCCAGTGTCTGAGTCTTGGTTGCATTTGGGTCATTATTTACAACCCAAAATATATTCCCTTGTAACGAAAACTGGGAGATACTGTACCTCCCTTGAGAGCCCAAAGATGTTTTATTCTGAGTCTCATACTATCCTGAGCACGAGATATATATGCTTTCTAGTTTGTTAAATAGTATCTAGTTTTCTTTTAATTAGTGTCTTGATGTTTTTATGTCTGCTTCTACATTATATAGCAAATCCACAGTTAGTTTATTCTTTTCTTCATAATTTACCCTAGACAGTGTTAGTTTTGCAGTTATTTGTAATTGTGTCTTACTAGTATTTCATCCCCTTTTTTTTAATTGCAGATTTTGTAAAGATAATTTTGACCGAAACTACAAGGCGACCATTGGAGTAGATTTTGAAATTGAACGTTTTGAGATAATTGGAATGCCATATAACCTCCAGATGTGAGTTGAAAGAGCATGGTTAACATTGCACAGAGTACAGTCTCAGCAGAGCTTGAATTGCTGCAGGCTGTAGTGGAATAAAGACATTAAAGATATAGTACAATTGCACAAAGAATAACGTGATCTGAAGAAAAGATTCTGTCTCTGGAGTTGCAGTTTTAGTAGAAATTTTACCCTTGGATTTCTCAACCCTAAAATATTACAAACTTGTCAGTGAAAACTCATCTTGGATGTCTTTCACTATTTCAGTGGAATTCTATCTTTTTTACTCAACGTTCATGAAAGAGAAGTGGAAGCTTTTGCCATAGCTTTGTCCAGTGCTAGTGTAACCCCAGTCTGTGATTTGGGTTTAGTAGGCACAATGAGCACTGAACTTGGCTTTACTAAGAGTTTTCTTCCTGCAGTCATTGAAATTAATGTTAAGGTGTCCAGTGATTTCAAAATCTCTTTATTAGCAACTAATTAATTATCCCTAAATCATAGAAAGGCTGGAGTGGTTTTATTAGAATGTGAACCTAATATCTTTGATTTTCAACTTTGTTTGTCTGACTAATGGGAATCCTGCCCTTCTCCCACCTGCATTTGGTCTGCAGAATGGTGTCCCTTTGTGTTTCTGGTAGCCAGAAACATTGTTCTGTATAGGGCATTATTGAATCATCTGTAGTGTGACCCAGAGCAGAAATAAGATGCTTAGCATGAGGTGTTTTAGTGCATGAATCTTAAAAACTTTTTTCTTAAGAACACTTTTTTTTCTGGTGAGATCACTGATGTAAATAGATGGCTTGTGGCATTTATTGAAAAATATTTAGAAATCCATTTCCCAGTGATTTCACTGCAGTTGTGTTTGGGAAATTCTGCCAGGCACTATACTTTTGGAACTTGAGTCCCTCTAAAAATCTAGACTTGTGCATCAGTATTTTGCAAACTGAAGCAATAAGGTCAGGTTGCATCATCTGCAAAATCTTCAGAAGCTGGGTAGAACATTTCCATATGATAAGCACTAGTGCCCCCTCTTGCTGAGAGATTTCCATACCAGATATATTTGCAAGTATCCGTGACTAGCACTACAATGCTATGACAAAACTCAAACCTCTGTAGTGCTGGCAGTAGCTGAGGGCACTGCATATCCTATTCATTAATAAGAAAAGCATCCTTGATTTTATTTAATGGTGTCATTAGTACCTGGTAGACTGAGCTGTCAGTCTCTGATTTGTAGTGTAGGGACAGATATCTTATCTAGCAGTTGCAAGATTCTAACATGGGCTAATACAGGACTTACCTAGTATTAGCAGAGAAAATTTACAAAATTAGATTGCCCTAGAAATACATGCAAATTACATAGATGAAAGAAAAAAATGTTTTAAGAAAATGATATTATCATGCAGAATACAAATATTTGAATTGTCTCCAAAATTATTAGTATTTTTCTAAAAAAGGTAAAAATGGCGTTTGCATGTCTTCATTGAATAATAGAGTTTTGCTGTATTTCTCTCAGTAGTTAATGAATAACATGTTCCAGATGGTGACACTTCTCTGGTATCACATTCTTCTCCGCCTTGTACCAGTCTGCTGCTTCATTAGCATGTTTACTCAGGTTGCCCTGGGTTTCATTAACCTGAAATTTCTTTTTTCCCCCCATTGCACAGATGGGACACAGCAGGTCAGGAGAAGTTCAAGTGCATTGCATCTGCTTACTACCGAGGAGCAGAGGGTGAGAACATTATTAATATGATCCTGCCTGTGTCAGGAGGTTGTATTTTGTACAGCAACATATATCCGTATATGCTCCTCAGGAAGGTACCTATAGGCACTGTGGTGGAATGGATTGTCCATTATTGCAGGGAAGAAGGGATGAAGAAGTTTATGACTTGATGTGTTGTCACATCTTCAAGCTCTGAGTGTTCTGACGATGCCGTGATAAAAAGTGGCACTTGGGTCTAGGAGGAAAAGAATTTGAGGTTGGGTGAGATTAATGCTGGAGCTAGAAGTGGATATTTCTGGCTTTCCCTTTGGTAAGAGACAATCCTATAGGAATTAGTGGTCCCAAAATGAAAGGTTTAATAGCACTATAGACTGCAGACTATAGATACAAGGTTGAAGACTAAGGACTTAGGTCTTATTGGGTGCTAGAAAAGGAAAAGGAATGAGCAAATGGGTAGTCTTCTACCTCCTATGTGTTAAATCTGTTCTTACACCTTACATGTAAACATTCTCTCTGTTTAACAAGATGAGTTGCAGAGACTTCTGATACACTTTCTAATTTAATTACTTTTTTTCCCCCTGTTTTTGTCTTTTATTGCAGTTGTGATAACAGTGTTTGATCTGGCTGATATCCAAACTTTGGATCACACCAAGTAAGTTTCTGCATTTTGGCTTATCTTTTAAAGGTTTTACAGGAGGTTTAATTGCCTTGCATACGTAGGTGTTAAGAACTTGCTGCATCATGAGTGTATTTTCTATTGAGCTAAGAAATGAAAAAGGACAGTCACTAGTTTGGATTACATTGGGTGGGATTTTTCTGAAGAAAATGCAGGGCATAAATTTGAACTAGTTACACTTGACTTCCTTTAAAGTCAGTACAGAGAGAGAGGCACTTCAGTAAAAGCTTGATCCTTCCAAAGCTAGACATGCAGGAAGACACAAAGTGCACCCCAAAAGCATTCTTGTTTTTACTTCATTTGCTACAAATAGAATAACAGGCTGCAGTCTAATGTAAATGATAAAATTTATGAGATGCATCTCATGCATAATGTCTCATGAGCCTTTCATTGTTTAGGTGCGCTGTTATCCCAAAACTTTCTTTCTCTAATTTCTGTGATTCTGATGGGAGGTAGGCTGTCAAAAAGAGGAGGTAAAATTAAAAACTCCAAGTATATGTAGATACAGCTAAACTTACTAGTTCAGATCTTTGTAATGATTTGGTTACAACACGCTGATTTTTATTAGTAAACTTGTTCTGCTTTTAGTGCAGGCTGCAAAACCCTGTGTGGATCTATGATCCACACTGTTGTCACAGCTCAAAGCATATGTATTTCTAATGTGCTGTTGTGACTGTAATGCAAGTACAGACTTCTTTACAACCTGTACTCTGTCTTATTTGAATGTGTACTATGGTGCTTAGCTCATTTACATAGGACTTTGTAAAATAATATATATATTAGTGTCTCTGCTTGGCTGAAAGTAATTGAAGCCTGTGAACCTGATTTCCCACACATGCACACACTCCCTTCCCTCCTTGACTTGTGTTGGATGACTCAAGAGAAACTTGATTGCCAGAGTAACAAGAATATAAAAGCTTTTGAGACAAGAATCATACAGCCTTCATAGGGAGCTGATTTATAATGCTGAATAGATTATTTCACTCTTCTTTATTCCCATTTGTATCTAACCTGCTATGTGGTTCATACCTTTTCATTTGCTTCTTGCTTTCTTATTCCTTATCTTGCACCAAACTTTGCCTTCTCCCTTACACTGAGAAATACCCTCTCTGGGTGCTAAAATGATTGTTGAATTTGTACTCTGCCATGGGTATGATTTTTCCTCAGTGGAAGATGTGTGTTCAAAGGGGCTGAAATAGCTACCGCTCTCTCTGTCTAGAAAAAAAGGCTTTTGATACTCTCACATAAGTTCTTCTTTCACTTTTCTTGTGACCCTATTATCTGTCACCTTCTCTTGTAGTCCTCGTTCCCTCTGACTGATTCTGTCATGTCTCTTTTGTATTTCAGACAGTGGCTAGAAGATGCATTGAGGGAGAATGAGCCAGGTTCCAGCTTCATCTTTCTGGTGGGAACAAAAAAAGATTTGGTGGTGAGTAAATTGAATGCAGATAAGAAAATCGGATTTTCCCTAGTTCCTCAGGTGATTTCCCTTACAAGTTGTGCACAATGTCATTGAGATAAAGACCTTGAGCGAAAAACTTAAAAGGTAAATTGAACAGCACACTTGGAACCAATTTAAGAAGAGGTTTTCTGAAAAAATAGGTAGGTAGTGAAGTATTTCTTGCATGACATTTTTCAAGCATATATAAACATACCTAGTGATCTTAAAGGTTTTTTTGTTTTGGTTTTTAAGGGATAGTGTGTTCATTATTCAGGAACAGGGAAGACTTCTTACCTAATTGAGTATCACATAACTTTCTAAAGAATAGGCTGAATGCAGTCACTTTATACAAGTCTCAGTCTTGTGTTTATCGTTCTGCAGCTATCAATACTTCATTTTTCAAGCTTTGGAAACAAACTTGTTTCTTCTGTTACTAGTTGGTCCCATAACTCTTCTGCTGAGAATGATGGGGTGACAACCCCTAAAGACCAATAACTGGGCTGCTGACTTGATAGCTCTTTACCAGGGAATGTGTTAGGTACAACGGTCACTTGTTAACTGTTGTTTTGTTTCAGTGCTGTGGGAGCCGAGTGGAGACTTCCATTTAAAACCAGTACTATAAACTTGAATGTTCTTGCAGTCATGTCTGATTGCCCAAGTCTAGGCAAGGTCAGAAAGGCCACTGAGAAAACTGGAAGCATCATAGTGTAGGTGCTGTGGCAGTACCTCTGTGCCATTACCAGCCCAGGCACATTTCTTATGTTCAAGTTGTTCCGTGTTGTTTGCCCAGTCAGATGCTGTGTGTGAAAGGACAGAGCTGGATGCCATCCGTTTTGCCAAGGAGATGCAGGCCGAATACTGGTCGGTTTCAGCCAAAACAGGTAAATTACTGCAAAGGATGTAAAAACAGCATAACTACAAGGGCTGACGTTGGAGTAGGAGGAACTTATTATCCCCCTATTGCCAGGGGAGGTTTTTTTGTTGTTCTTGCATTTTGTTGCTATTAGAAACTTCGGGCTTATTAATGGCTGATTTTATTTGAGCATTTGTATGTCTGCTTTCACTGTCGTGTTTGCAGAAAGAAGTAATCAAGCTGCTTTGCAGTATCTGAGCATGTTTAATTCATAGTTGCATAAATACACATGTGCTCTACTACTCAACATTTGCAATGGAAAAAGATTATACCACAAACTCAATTCTCTCTGCTGCTGGCTAAAAATAAAGGTGCAGCACAAGGTACAGTATTCCAGAGTAAGAAAATTAGTAATTCTTTCTGCAGTGATCAGAATGGGAGACAGATTGTTGGAGAGGCCTGTTCTGTCCCAGTGTTGAGCAGTGAGCTGTTCACAGATGTGCTTGTTATGCTTGATCATCTATTGATGTGCCTTTATAAAAACACATCATTTCTGTCTTGTTTCCTAGGGGAAAATGTCAAAGAATTCTTTTCCCGAGTTGCTGCCTTGGCCTTTGAACAGTCCATGATAAAAGAGCTGGAGAACACTCCTGGGCACAGGGCCCAAATTGGGGCAGGAAATCTCATCAGTATGTGGAGTTTTGCTTTTTTTGTTCATTTTCCTTATTTATGGTCCAAAGGATTGGGGAGGTTTTTCAAGCATTAGAGCCAGTTTCAAACACCTGCAAGCATATTAATATCATTGTCTACCCAAGTTTTAGGCTACAGGAGTGATTGGGCCTGCATCCAGCTTTTGTTATCCTTAATATCAGATGGTACAATCTCTTGTAAATTTATTTTATAACTTTTTTGTTTCCATAGAGCTAGAGAGGAGCATTATGGAAGTTCCAGAAGACAACGCTCAAGTCAGCCTGAGTTGCTGCTAACTGTCAACTGTTTCTGCAAGTGCTCTGCTTCTCTGCAACAATGCTCTCCAACCAGAAATAGAGAGCCTTAATTTTAGAAATGAGGGAGGAGAAACTTACCCAAACTTTCTTGCTGAGAGTTCCCTTGCTGCTGCAGGCTCACCGTGCAGGGTGGTACAATTGTTACGAAAACCTTTCTCTGTGTAGTTGAAACATAACATCCTTGTCTTAATGCAAGAAGACATTGCCAGTGGCGTGTGCTCACCTGCCTGCCAGAAAGGCTTGTAGTCAAAAATGATGTCATTTTAGTGTCGTTCTTTGATAATTCTCTAGAAGTCTTAGCTAGTGAAGTGGCATTCTCATGGGAGCAGGAAACAAGTGGCAGTTCAGAATGAAGGGTGCCATCAACATGGTTTTGCCTTTTACAATCATCGTGTAAAATAACTCCTGATTCGCTTTTATGCATTCCAAGTATTTTAAAACTATTTGAAAATAAATCCTTTTAAGTATCAGGTCTGGAAGTACACAAATGCAGACTGCATAGTTTCCACTGTGGTTTCTCCATCCAGGAAAAATCTGTATTACTTTTCATTTTCCACTTGAGAATCAGAGCCCAGTATTAAATATTTCCAAGCCTAGAAGAAGGTAGGAACTTGGTTGTTTTAACACAGCTGTCTAATATTTTGAAAATGTTGCCAGATAAGAATGCTATTCTTTTCCATTCTCTTGAATAAGAAAGAATGGTAACACGGTGCATAATATGGAAAACATATTATTTCCCTCTATTTTTTCCAATAGCTCTCTGAACTCTAATATTCAATCGTGAGTATCTAGCTTAGAATCCCATGTTTCTAGGATTCATATTCAGCATTTCAGACTTACTGGCATAAAAAACAATATATATATATATAATGCTCTAAATTTCATACTGCAATTATTTTAAATTGAGAAAAAGAATAAAACTTACGAAGAATTACAAGGTAAAGTTTCTTGAGATATTTATTCAATCATTGCAGAAACAACAGTATCTGGAAAATTAATTATAAGAGGACATTTCAGATTTGAGCTGCTGATAAATAATGACATTTGTTTAGAAAGAAATGCATCAATCTGATAATATTCTGAATTCTCTGCCATTTTTCCCACTTTGATACGAAATGGGAAAAAGTGGAGAAAAGATAGCTTGAACAGCCTTTTTATTACTTTTTTCTAATGACGTAAGTTAGAGCAGCTTCCTAGAATATGATGAATAGAGATCTAGGAACTCTGTGTCTTTTTTTATCAGACAATCTTCACTTTGGCAATTGTGCTGCCTGTTGGCAAGGACGCAAATGTAGCGTTTGGTGGAAAAAATGAATCTGTGAGGGTACGAAAGGAGCTCTTTATCCAAACGTGTAATATTTTGACCTTAGGATTTTCTATGCAGTTGTTCAATTCCCAAGTCTGTTTCACAAGGAAGGTGAATTTACTCTGTGCTTGTAGCATGTGCTGTGCTGGGTGGGCAGCGTGGCCACAGCCTTTGTGTTTCCTGAGCCTGACTGAGAGTAGAGGAGATGGCTCACTGCTGCAGCAAGTTATGTTAGCTGGGCTTCAGTGCTTACATGAGATAGTGTTTACCCTCCAAAATGACTCAGGAACAAATCTAAGAAAAGATCTGGTTTTTTGTTTGTTCAGGTTTTTTTCCCACCAAGAAATATATCTCCTAAAGGTTCCTTTTGTTGCTGAGCTCAATTATAGTACAAAATCACAGAGAAGTAATCTCTTCAACAACACGATCATGTTGCCTGGAAAATCTACTGGGACGGTTTTTTCCTAGGGATTCAGTACATTGCATGATGTCATTACTGTTTTGTATCATCTGGAGCTCCAAAACTTCACATACAAACATACAAAGGCAATACTCTGTCAGTCATCAGCTATCATGAGACAATGGCCTGAGTCTGCCTATTAAATGATGAGTGCTTTGAGACTGGGTATTTTTCTGTTGGTGGTTTGTTGGGGTTTTTTTGTCTTTTTTTTGTTTGTGTTGTTTGGGTTTTTTTGCTTGGTTGGTTGGTTTTAAGGGTGTTTTTACCACAACTGAGACCTCCCCTACAAAGCACTCTGTATTAATAATTTATCATCTAAAATGAATCTCAGATCATGTTGCAAATGATGAGTTGCTTAGGAAAGCACAAAGGAAACTAACTATAGAAAATAAATATAAATTTGTAAGTTCTATCTGGCCAATGTTTTATCTATGTATGTTAATCCATTCTATCAGCAACTTAATTGACTTTGAAGAAGCCTTAATATTTTGGAAAACAGTGTTGAAAAAACTTTATTAACTCTAACCATGGGTAGGCTAAACCACAATTTCTATACCAGTTGAAATCCCCACAGTGATCATGGCAACAGTCACAGTTTCAGCTTCCTTGTGGAATTTGCAGGTGAGAAATTGAAGAAAAATTTGGAGTCAGTGCTGAAGCAAAGGTAAAGAGCAATTGTAATAATCCATTTCCCAAAAGAAGTACTAATGTTGTGCTGTTTCTTGTCTTTAATAAGTAAAAGCTAACGTGTTAATGGGTTGTGGATGCATTTCTGCTGAGCAAATCCACTGGTAATGGATCAAAAGCCGTTTAAGAAACCCACCTGACAAAGTTAATTTCTTACTATAAAAGCCCATTCTTTTAATTTTTAATGGTGTTATTTCACCTTTTGAGTTATTATTTGACACTTAAGGTATAATTATTTATATTCACATAGGTCATGGGATTCAGAGCTTTCTGAATCCTGTTGGTTCCCAGCTCAGGTTTACATTGTGGTGGAACTGGAGTCCATTCTCCATGACTAAATCTGTCCCCCTCTGTATGTTTTCAGCTTTCCATCAACAGTTAGAGGTTGTTCTAATGTAACATACTGGTGAGTAAATGCTCTGAATACTCTATATCACATCCTCTGAACATGCAAGGTAAAATTAAATGTTTAGCAAGTTGCCAGAGAATCTGTGTTTGGTAGTGGAGAGAGTTGATCACTTTCCTGTATTTTTGGTCAGAAAGTTGTTCTCACAGCGAAAGATTGCCATTGTCTGAATTTGAAGGAGTTCACAGAATGATTTAGACTGATGGGACTTCCCAAGACTTGTCAGCTTTGTCAAACTCTACCAAGAGTGCTGCTATGTGTTAACAAAAATACGGTTTTTTAGTTTCAGCCACATATTAATCAGAAATCATGTTTTATTTCTCATTTTAAAAGCACTGCTTATGTCCCACCGTTTGGAGGGTTTTTTTGTCCTTACAAAACCCCCGGTTCTTCCGCATGGGATGACACTGTAGAACAGTTCCCAAGCGACAGCGCGAGAGCTTTACCCAGAGCCAAGCGGCTCCTCTTCCCACAAGAGGGAGCCCGGCGGTCACTGCAGGATCAGATCCGTGCCGGCTCGGAAGCGCTTTGCGATCTCTCGCCGGCCAGCAGAGGGAATGTGCTGGACAGCCCGGCCCAAGTTTAGCCCCTCATCGCAGGATTCTCAGTCTCAAATCACAGGTGTGTCTGCCACCGCAGTCTTAAAAAAATTTTGTATCCTATTAAAATACTACTCTGTTGAATGCATAAAATATCAGCAAAAATTCAGAGAACACTTTGATTCCCAGTGGAATTTTTGAAGTTGCACTACCTCAGTAGATAAAGAGGGTGTAGTTGTTTAACAGTATTATTCACTAAGAGGTAAGAGTGCATACAGAAATCCCTCATCTGACTCATCAGAATTCTTACTCCCTCCAGAAAGGACACAAATGTCAGAAAAGTGGACCCAAATAGAAACTGCCCTAGAAATCAATCAGAATGGTGAGCCTTCAATAAAAGTTCTGTATGAATTCAGAACATATCCCAGTGATGTAACATACCATTGTTTATAACCATGCCAGTACAATCTTATTATTCCTAGAAATCCATCGCATGTCAGAATTTTGGTGGTCAAACTGGCACTAAGCAAACAAATAGTATCAATGGAGAAAAGGCAATTTATTTTATTTCTACGACAGATTGAGAATTCTTGAAAGATTTATAGAGTTATTTATTAAACATATAGATTTTATTACCACTTAGGTCATAATCTGTTTTTCATGTAGGTCAACCAATGCCTGTTATGTGTTAAAAGCTGAGGAAACGAGTGCAGAAAAAGTGGTTAAAGCCAGGAAACAAAAACCAAGAGGGATGAACTATGCAAAACTGAATACATGATTAGCCATTTGTGATATATCTGAAAATACCCCAAAATATTTTGATTGGTATATAAAAAAGAATGAAGAGAAAAACTGTTTGATGGATTTTGAAACAGTACATATCTCAAAGGTAAGAGAGCTACTCCTGTGGAGTTGTACTTTTCCTTCCTATGGGATTTTATTAGTTCTTACCAGGGCTATATGACACTCTCTTTGCTAGCAACAAGTACCAGAAAAAATATGCTTCACCACAAACATGAAAGAAACAGTTTTGTGGGGATATGAGGGGTACATATCACCTTTTCCTGTCCTCCAAACAGGCAAGATGGAACTTTGGTTGTATTCGTTAGCCTTTTTTCAGAGGTTGAATTAATACACGAAAAGGACACACGCCTTAAGCAAGGTTGTGTACTTCAGAAGGAAGTGTGATTGTGTGATTTCAGAAGGAAAATAATACCCAGCAGCCAGAATTCTGTTTAAATCGTTTTCCATCCTTCACCCAGAAGTGAAGTGTGGGACTGAGTTACTGGGGCTAAATAATATACCGGACAAAAGTGATATATAATATACAGGACAAATGCCCAAACAAAGCAGCCTTTATTTTCAGTATCAGAGTTATTTTGGAGTACCAGTTGCCCATCTCAGAAATCCAGCTTGTCATTTATTGGCAAGGAAGGTAGGATTGAGGGAATGACAAGCCTGCTACTAACCAGCACTTACATGAGTGGGGCAAAACGTGATCTTTGAAGGTGAGCAGCATCACTGCCTGGGGGGAGAGCCTTGCTGTGAACACAAGAGAGAGCACAGAGACGTGCTGGTGTTTATACATAATATATGAGGGCATGGCTGTATGGACGGGAATGGATACCTCCCTGTGCACACAGGGCTGTGTGCATGGCATGCTCTTAACCAGGCTTAGCTACGGTCGTGTCTGTATGGTGCGATGCTGCCCAGGCCTCTGGCTGCAAGGGCGAGCGGGCGGGACCGCTCACGGCTTTGCCTTTGTCTCACGGGCAGCCGTGAGGAAGGCGCTGGGCGCCCCCCGGCATCCCCCGGCCCGGCCGGCCCGGCTGCCCCTTTAAGAGGCCCCAGCGCCGTGTCAGTGCCTNTAGCGGTGGGGCTCGGCCGGGACGCGCCGCCGCATCGCCGCCCCGCGCGGGGACCGTGTGCGCCCCGAGCGCAGCACAATAGCCGGGAGGAGGAGACAGGGAAAGGGGCAGGGGGAGAGGAGGAGAGAGAAAGAGAAAGCACAACACGGGGGCTGGCGAGGGAGCGCGGAGCGGAGGGCTCCGGAGCGTGGCCGCGCCGAGGACCGTGCCCAGGACGGCGGCGACAGGAGGTGGGTGGGGGGCGATATTTACCTTCCCTCCCCCGCTCCGAGCCCGCTCCTTTGTCCACGGGCTTTGAAGTGCTGGGGGATCGCCGGGGTGGGAGCATTGTTGTTCGCCAGCAAACGATCAATCATGCCGGGGAGAGAGTAGCGAGTGTACGCGGGGCTGGGGCCGGCAAAAGCAGAAGGAGACGGGGAGGAGAGAGGATTGCGAGAGAGGATTGCTGCCTGCCTCCCAGTGCCCTGCATGGACCGCGAAAGAGGCGCGCTGAGTTGACCCTGCCCGAGCTGTTTCTGCTTCTACATGTGAGATCCGGTTGGTTTTTTCTTTTCACCTCTCTCTCTCCAGCCTCCTTCTCGTATTCTCCACTTAACTCCCGTATGCAAAATGGTGGACCCTGTGGGGTTTGTAGAGGCTTGGAAAGCACAATTTGCAGACTCTGAGCCTCCTAAAATGGAGCTGAAATCTGTGGGAGACATTGAACAGGAACTGGAGATGTGCAAAGCATCTATCCGGAGACTGGAGATGGAGGTTAACAAGGAGAGGTTCCGCATGATTTACCTGCAGACTCTTCTGGCAAAGGAGAAGAAAAGCTATGATAGACAGAGATGGGGTTTTAAACGTATTTCTCAGTTGCCTGAAGGGGGTGCAGAGCAGCAGATCCAGGACCTGCATCATAACCAGTCTGCTGACCAAGACGAATATGAAAAAAGCAAGTCACACCATGGGGAGGAAAAGTTCAAACCCAGGATACCCTCTATGCGGAAGCTGTCTACCCAGAGTGATGGGTCAGACCTGTCACCTTTGGACAGCCCCCACCATGGAGAAGGAGAGCAGGACAGGTGTAAGTACTATGGCGAAGAGAAACTGAAGAGAGTTGTAGAAGATACGGAGAATCGCTGTGATACAGATGGCTCTCCTTCAAAACACAGATCAGCTTCCACTCGCAGACTAGTGGGAACTGCTGAGAAGGAGGGATCGTTTGAACCTAAGGAGAGAGGGAACAGCACCAGTGTGGCAGCCCTAAGGTCCAATTTTGAGAGAATGAAAAAGGTTAATTCGCATTCTTCTGGAGATAACAAGGATGTTATTGAAAAGCCCTTTTATGTGAACATGGAGTATCATCATGAGAAGGGTCTAGTAAAGGTCAACAATAAAGATGTTTCTGATAAAATAAGCTCCCTTGGTAGCCAAGCCATGCAAATGGAACGCAAAAAGTCTTTGCACTCCCTTCCTTCTAACATGGTACCCAGCTTCAGCGAGTTCCAGAGGCCAGCCTACAGGGGAAGGTCCTCAGAGAGCAGCTTTGGCTATGATGGAGAATATGAGGATGCTGAACTGAACCCCAAGTTTCTTAAAGATAACCTGATTAATGCCAATGGCAGCAACCGCTCACCTTGGCAGCCCATGGACTTTCAGCCGTATCAGAGTATCTATGTTGGTGGAATGATGGGGGAAGGAGAAGGAAAGGGACCTATTCTGCGAAATCAGGGCCCAACTGACCAGGAAAAACATCTCACATGGCCCAGGCGATCTTATTCCCCCAGGAGTTTTGAAGATATTGGAGGAGGATATACTCCTGATTGTAGCTCTAATGAGAACCTTACCTCCAGTGAGGAAGACTTCTCCTCGGGACAGTCCAGCCATGTCTCCCCCAGCCCCACCACTTACCGCATGTATCGGGATAAAAGCCGTTCCCCTTCCCAGAACTCACAGCAGTCCTTTGACAGCAGCAGCCCACCAACCCCCCAGTCTCAAAAACGGCACCGGCAGCAGCAGGTTATCGTGTCTGAGGCCACTATTGTGGGTGTACGAAAAACAGGACAGATCTGGCCAAGTGATGGAGATTTACCCTCCGGGAGATGTCACCAGGACAGCTGTTTCCACGGGGATGCAGGTGTGTATCAGCTTTTTGCTTAGTCTTTTAAATGTACAGAGCAGGGAATGGCATCATGGAAATGAATGGGAGACCCTGGGTGAATCACTGTGAGAGGGCAACTGTATCATGTGAGAATTCTGTGTTTAATTTGTAGTTTTGCTGTTTGAGGGAGATCCTACAGAAATATATGCCAGACAGCATTTTAGGAATATAATCTGGATTCCCAGAAGGGTTGATTCAGGCCTCTCTTGAGGGGATCAGTGGAGTCCCATGTTAATCAGTTCTTGAAAGTTTCAGTTTACACTGAGGTAAAAAGGGGCCAGAACTTCACCAGGTATTCACCATCTGTGGTGAATTCACCACCAGATTATTCCCTCCTTCATATTCATGCACTATGGAGTAGGTGAACTCTACCTCAGAGGTGGTAGTGTTGCCAGCAAGCCACAACCTGAGGGCTTTGCCAGAGCTTTACCGATAATGATGCTGCTCTCACAATCTTGTTTTTTCCTGTCTGTATTAATTGCAGTGCTAGTTTCTCGTTCTGTCTCGTGTCAACCTTCAGTTAGAGCTGATTGGAGGTGATGATTGTGTAGCCCTGTTCTTGGAGCTTTCTGCTCTCTCTGAGTGAAGGAAGAACTTGGAATATCAGGAAGCCCTGAAGGAAAATGCTAACTAAATTTCAACAGAATAAGACTTTTCATTTGGGGAAGAATGGGCAATGTTTGAACCCGTTCTTATGTAAGTCATTCAGGCATGCAGGTGTGCCTATGGAATCACAGTGAGTTTATAGGTGGAAGAGACATACAAGGTATTGCGTTAATTCAGATTGAGTTTCTGAATGTATGTGGATGTCTGAATGTATTTAGCAAGGCAAAGCATGTAGTGTAAATAGTACCTTGTACTAACACCAGTAGTCTCCTATGCAGTAAATGAAAATCAAATCCAGGAATGAAGAAAATAGGAGTGTTTGTTTTGAAAGATTTCTTTAATTACAAATCTGTGAGTTCTCTCATGGGTTTTCTTTGTCTCTCTGAATCTCTTATTTTAATAAGGGATTAACATGTTATTTGTCAATGGGACCGAATTCCTGCAGTAGTGGGTGAATTGAGAGGCCTGTCAGAGATGTCACTTTCTCAGGTCGTTAGAGTTTCCTCTATTACTTCTCAGAAGAGTAACTTTGCTGGAAGAAGATGCCTGGTTTTACTTTCCTTGCTGATTGTTTTTGTCAGCAATACTTTTGGGAGCAACAACAGAGGGAAAACTCTCTGTCCCCTGCTGCCATCCTCTTATCCCATTGTATCATTGGAAGGCTGGGCAGTTGTAGTGGATATTCAGTATACGTGGAAGCTCTGCACCTCCTCACAGTGACTCCTCTATTAACAGATTGGATGTACATCCCTGTTTTCTCTCTGGGACTGCTGCATTCTTCCTGGGTTTTAGGGTAGAGGCTGAGTCTTGTGCTCATTTGAACTGAGCTCAGCCATCTGTCTCTGCTCTTGTTTACTGATGCTCTTTAGATGACTGGGAAGCCTCCTGGCAATTTCAGTTTTTGCAGAAGGAAACAAAGGGGTAAAAATAACAAAGGTTGATAGAGCTTGAGGATAAATTCAGTTTTCAAAAAGACAATAGATAATTTTTATTTTAAATAATTTAGCTTGGATGCAGTGATTAAAAAAAAAGGTAGTTGAAAAGTCAGAACACTAACAATTCCTAGATGTGCTGGAAAGCTTTGTGTCATGTTCCTAAGGATGACCACACATTGCAGGCAAGGACAGAATGTAACTGATCCACCTTCTGCTTTCCTCAGCGCAGGGGGTGACATGGCAAGCTTAGCAGGAACTTTCACCAGATGGCTAATCAGTACTGTCTTGCACATTAGCTGGTGGCAACTTTTTACTTAACCAAAAAGGCT
This sequence comes from Daphoenositta chrysoptera, assembly GCA_013397915.1. NCBI lineage: Eukaryota > Metazoa > Chordata > Aves > Passeriformes > Daphoenositta > Daphoenositta chrysoptera. Next base: position 355,401 of record VZRO01000017.1, on the reverse strand, counting down.
TATGCCTTCAGGAGGACTGTGTTTCTTATTAATTCCTACTGAGAATCATTTTATATTAATTTTCTTTCCTTCCCAATTAGGATGAATTTTGATCTGAAACCAGTTGGCAGAACCTCCTTTTCATAAAACAAACAAAAGGCACGAGAGACCACTGTGTGATTTTCTGTCTGGCTCCCATTCCCAGCTACCCTGCTCTGATGTGGACTGTTCTCCATGACCACGTGATTCCAAAGCCATTCACAGATCCAGACAGATTTTCCAGCACCTGTGGTTCAGTCACTGGTCCTGCCAGGCTTCCCTAAAGTTTTGCTTGAACAGAGTGCAAGTTTGAATCACAGCAGGTTCTGGCCAGCCTTAAGGTTAATTAGTGTCAAGTAGGGTTTGTTCAATGGTATTTGACTTCTGTGTATTCAGATTGTTGTATGTTTTCTGGCTTTGCCTTTGGTGACTCTTCCTATAGTAATGCTGAGTGTGCTGTGGACAGGTGCAATGTGAAATTTCCATCTGGATCTGTCCCAGTGTGCCTTGAGCTTGGCCAGCAGACACGTGCTGTTCTGTCCAAATTATTTCATGAGTTCACAGTTAAGTGATGTTTTCCTGATTTTGTATTACAAAAAAAGGACGTAACTCTCAAGTGAATGGGGTCTCAGCCAAAATTCGAATCTGTTTTTTTGGAGATGGATTATCGAAAACCTTAAAGCAGACCAAGGTGTAGTAGGCTTTCATGTTTTTGCAAGGAGCAGGATGAGAGCTTCAGGGTTGAGATTTGGTAATAGCTGTACTTTCTATTAAATGTACTTAATGGAGCCTGGGCAAAGATATTTATATTAGGATTAATTATGTATCAGTAATTTCCTGTAGTGGGAATAGAAAAAAATTACATCTTGACTTTGCATTAAGCTTGAATATCTTTACTATGATTGTGAAGAAAGAACAAGATTTTTAAAATTCTGCCTTCTGTTCAACATTAGTTGCAGAAATGGACATGAGAAAAGTGACTCGTGCATTTCTGCTTATGGTCAAGGGTAAAGTTGCATAGTGCTGTTATGGACTGATGAGGCCTTGCAATGGCCTCAGCTGGGACAGATTTTTAATTAACAGCAGTTTGTTAATGAAGGAGCACACTGGAGCTGTTGCTTGGCTTTAGAGCTTGCTGCATAAAATCAGTGCATGCTCTCTCACTGTTTGAAATGATTTTATCTGTCTGCATAATAACATGGAAACTATCTGGAGTCCACATAAGTAATATTTACCTGCACAGCTGCTTCCCTCAAGGTACCCCAGGAGTAACTTCTCTTCACATGAGAAGACTTGGTGGTGTTCTGAGAGAGTCATGCCAGGCTCTTTCTCTAGACAGCCACCAACCACCACAGTGCTCAATATGGGGTCAGTTTGGGGATATGTGTCATTTAATTCCCTTGGAGTGAAGTTTTAAGTATTTTAGCCTCTACTAAATGTGGAAGTTCTGAATGTCCCTTTCTGGAGAGCATGGAATGTTCTCTATATTTTTAGTGAGTTCAATGTAGAGAGAGAAAAGAGCAGTGGAATTTATCCATGTGAACTGCAAACCTCACAATTCCTGTTATGTCAGCAGAAGGCCATTCTAAAACTCCTACTTACCTAGAGCTGTAGGTTCTTCAGTTTTTGTGTGCCTTAAAATGCCTGACCAGATAGACAAGTATCTGAGTTTCCCGCTTTTAAGGCAAACCTTGCCACTACTTGTTTGTAAAGCCCTGTTAAGGCATGTACTGCATCATGATGGAAGGACCTTATTCTGTACCAGTTTCTGCAAGGGTTTGCTTCCTGAGTTATTTGCATCTTCTGAGATCTTAGACAAGTTTCTTAATTCCTAAAATTTTAGTTTCAAGATGTAGTTTGAAAAGTTCTTTGCAGGATTTTGCAGGCTCCTGAGGCAACATGCCAGTCCTGTTGCTGGTTCAGGAGCACAACTTTCCTTGGAGCAGCTGAGGCAGACTTCAGTCCACTGTGTAGAGATACTTCCTTCTGAGGAGCCGAAATGTAGGAACTTTTATAATGTGCAGATTGCTTGTTAATTTTAAGGACTGCTGGCCACAGGTCCTGCTTTCCGTCAGTGACTTACATTGGATCAATAATGCAGTTTAAATTTTCTCTGACACTTGTTTATTTCATTTTGCTATTACTTTTAAAACGTGTTTTAATTCTTTCCTGTGATGATCAGTGATTTCCTAGGAGCACTGATGCCAAGATGCTATTTAAATGCAGCCCCCCATCCTGCCTTGCTTTTCAGAGATTTAGTGGCTTTTGAGATTTTTGAGATTATCACGATGCTTGTACTACCACTCCCATCTTCTTAGTCTGGGGGAGTGAAGAGCTCCCTCTCTTTCTCTTCCAGATGTCTCTTTCCCTCCAGCAGAGTTTAATGGAATCTATGGAGCTGCTTTATGTCCCCAGTGATTATGGTGGACTCTGAAGTGTTTGTTTCGTTCCTTCTTCCACAAAGAGTTGCTCAGGCCTACAAGAGGTAATACCATGTAGATAGGTTTTATGTTTTCTTTTCTTAGGTTCGCCTTAGATCAGGTACTTCTGCAGTCACAAAGCACCTGCCTTTGAAATGGGAGTGTTAACCAACTAACATAGGAGTTGTCTGGTACTGGGGAGCCCTGGAAACTGCTGGTGTCACCTCATCTGCCTGTGTGAAGCTCATTTTCATGGTTCATGACAGGGAGATCAAAGTGGGACTGACTTTCCTATGGAGTAAGCAGACAGAGAGCTATGAATTCTGCAAGCAGTGGATCAGAAAGCTGCTCGTCCTCCCTGCACAGTTACCAACAGTTTCACAGTGGTCTCTCTGGCAGTGGAGATGAGCTCACTTTGTGCAGCTTCCACTGCTGCAAGAAGACTTGGGCCTATTGGAGGCAGCCAGTGGCCTATGGCTGGACAGGTGAAATGTCTTACCAGTGCAGGCTTAAAGTTTGGGAGTGTTGTAGGAACTCAGCTAGGGCCAAGCAGCCCCAGAGTCCTAGGGATATCCGTGTAGCATCCATGCTGTGATGACCACAGACTGGAATGCTGTGCTGTGTACCAAAACAATTGGACCAGGTGATTCCGGCATGGTGATTTCGCAGAGCCAGGGGCTAGAGCCCTAAAGCTTTGCAGTGATTTATGAAGTGATTTACTTGTGTGTTTAGGTGATGGACTTTAAAGCAGTGAATTATATTGGTGAACGAAGTGCTTTGGTCTCCTGTGTTTTCTCATCTCTAGCAAAGCAGTTGATGGGTGTGGTTTTAACCTTGAAAATTTTTGTTGTTTAGTGTAAATATACATGACCCTATGTACAGACTTCCAGGGTGCAAAACTGGGACATTATACTCTTGATTCTTGTAGTTATGCTATCTCAAGCTAATGCTGAGAAAAAGAAAGCTAGGAGTTTACTAATTTGTGGAACTAATTGCTCTACCATCCTTCCTGAGTGTTTCCATTTGTTTAATATCTCTGGTGTGGATATTTGAATAAAATGTAAAGTACCATGTTCAGTCACTCCTGCATTGACAGCTTTCTTTTCACTGTTACCAGAAAGTTTCACTGAGACTTGAGCAAAAGTAATAAAATGAGTTGGAATGGCAAGGAGGCATCCTGAGTTACAGATTTGGCATGAAAGAAAAATAAGGTTTAATTAGAGTATTTGCTAAACCTTCAAGAGGGAGTTAGGAAATGCTTTTTTTTTGACTACTGGGCAGCACACTAGAGCTATATACTGACTCTTAAAAGAAGAGTTGTGGGCGGGGAGTGTGATTTGTAATCCAAATTTGGCTCTGCAGGCTATCTGAAAGAAGGGCCAACAAAGGAGGCCTAAGCCTGTGAAGGTTTGGGCCCCAGTAATAGCCTGGAAACAGTTCTTCCAGTTCTAGCAGGTTTAGCAGTTCGCTCTGTAATGCCCTCCCTTGCTCCCCAACCTCTTAGGGGTAAACAGTTATCACGCAGAGGCAAGGGGACCTGTATTTCAGCTTCAAGGAATTTTGGAGGTCAGTCCATAAAGGTTAATGAGGTGAGACTTGGCAAGCTGTTTGAGAATTGCTCCATTTCAATTACCATAGGGCAGCATATTGCTGGTCATGAAAAGCAGAGTGTTGATTGGAGGCACAGCTTATCTGGAGCTTGCTTTTCCCCAGAGAAACCAAGACCAGCAGTTTGGGTTTTTTTTTACTATCTCCTCTTTGATTTGTTCTGCTCAGTCAGATAAGCATGGAAAGAATAGTAAGGCCCTGATCCTGTTCTTCCCTGGTGAAATATTGTTGGCTTTAGTAATCTTTTGCTGGCACATGTAGGAAAAGGAATGGTGTTCTAGTCCAGGTTGAATGGCAGATAGATGGAGGGGTAGACTGCAAGTGACTAGAGAAATGCTGGCATGGATTAGTTTGGGTGAGCTGCATGTGAATTAAGTACTTCCAAAACACCAATTTGAGTACAAAGAAGGTTTTTGCCAGCCCACAGATGACAAAGTGGATTGCTTTCCTGATCATATCTTTAAATTACAAGTGATGTGAAAGTAACCATAAGCTGTAAGTAAATCCTTGAATATTGTCTTACTGCTAAGACAGTATTACAAATCCATAACTTCTCTAAACCTTTTTCAAGTTCTACTCTGTGTGTTTTAAACAGTAAAATTGTCCTGTGTAGGACAACGTGGTGTATTTCTGTCACAAAATCTGGCTGCAGTTTGCAAATCTGTCTGTTACTAAAACAACAAAGGACATCTCCGTTTCCCTTTTGTCTTCTTCCTAACTGCCAAAATGGTATCTCTCAGACCCTTTTCTTAACCAGGTTATGGCTCATGTAGTAATCAGATTATTGTAAATGTAATTGGAGTCTCTGCTTTAGAGAAAGCTCTGCCCAAATGTGGCAGCTGGAGTCAAGTTAGTTGCTCATGGGTACATGAGGAGTATGTGTGTGAGAATCCACAAGGACTACCCTGTACGAAGAGGGAATTGGTGAAGTCAGTGTGTTGGTTTATACTACTGAATTGTGCCTGTTGGTATTACAGGCCTTTTGCATAGTTGTTACCTTCTCTTATTCTGTTACTTGCAGTCACTTCACCAATCTCTTACTACTGGGTAGGGTTTTTTTATTATTTATTTTATCTCGTGGAGGATAAGGATCCTTTTCCAGGAGGGTAGACCCACCACAACCTTCCTTCTTTTAAAAATAATATATTTTTTTAAATCCTCAAAAACACCCCATTCTCCTCAGGAACTTCTGCACAAGTTCTGAAGTATCCAAAAGCTTGAAATTACTTGCAGATTGGTCTGTGACAACAGCACAGTAGCAACTATGGCAGACTGCTGTGGATCACACAGTATTATCTGAAATCTAAGCAGGCAGCCCTTGCAGGAGGAGTCACTTAATAGTGAGTAACTCTTGTACTTGGACTCCAGCTCCTCTCCTTGATGTGTGGAGAAGTGCACTGTGCAGCCTTGGCTCACTGTGTATGTTTACTTCTTAAGAACTTCAGAATATTCTAGACTCCACACTGAAATGCAGCTACTTCTCCGATGGGGTATTTACCAGCTATTCTGTTATCAGCAATTACGTACTCCCTTGGCTGCAGAGCTGGGGAAGGAGTGCCCATTTTGAACCCACAAGATGGGTGAGGCTGGAGCAGGCTGTTGTTATGACAGTTTTAAGAAACCCAACACACAAAAAGCCACCAAAACCCAACAAAATCCTCAGTTGCCTACAGTCACAACTGTGTGTTCTTTTGAAATGGGCCAGCAGCTTCCTAGAGTAATCTGTTCAGAAGGAAAATACCTTGTTCCCTGGAGCATCAGGCTCCAAATGTATCTGAGCTGCTAGAAAGTGAATGTAATTGGTCTGTTGTCACTAGGGAGTGAACACAGTGCTGATTTGCTGCAGTGCAGTTACATCACAGGGTATGACTGCCCAGGAAGACAGTCCCCGGCTGGGCTCAGGGCTTCCCAAAAGAGGTTAGATTATGGTGCTTAGAGTGAGCCAAGGCACAGAACACTTGTTTCTGTGACTGTTAGTCCAGCTGCCTCAGTTCATAAAGCACTGCCTCATCTTCAGTTCTGCTTCCTGCTAACCTAGAGCTGCTCCGGACATTTTTTTATAGTGGCCTGAAGTGACATTATGACATAAAGTTTCAGAAAATAATAATCTCAGAACAGTAGATCACTGTTGGAAGACTTGGATGTGTTTTCCCCTGTCTTTGCCTGTCACTTCTGTAAACTGTCCCCTTTGTTTGAATCCTTTTAGGTGGAAAAAGTATGGGAGTCCCTTCCCTGGGTAGGACCCTCTTGCTTTACGCTCTCCTGAGCTGATTGTTGGACTTCTCAGTCTGACTGACACCGCTCGAAGAAAACACAATAATGCCTCAGCTGTCTTTGAGGAAATAATGGTATTTGGATGAATAAATTTGTCTTTTCTAGCTGTATCAGTTACTTATTTGAATTTCTAGATTAGCCAGCAGAGAATGTCCAGTTGCAAAATTCTATTGCAGTTCTCTCACCTAAGCCTAATTGGGGTGGATACCAAAGCCAGTGCTTAGCTGGGATTAAAAGTGTCTTGTATAGGTGATGGGCATCCTGGACTACATCAGTGGCTGCAGTGAGGAGCAGCATATCTTACAGTCCATTCTTTGTTTTACTGTTCTTGTTTTTCTTTATTAGAAAGCTGATGAGTGAAATCTGAATTGCAAGGAGGAAAATCTGACAAGCTGTCAGATGAAAATACACACTTTAGCCTGGGGACATACACCACTTCTCTAGTCCCAGTATTGATCATCTGTGGCTCCAGATATGGGATAAATGGATATCGGGAAGACAATGTTTTAGTCAAATCCAGAGTATTGTTTCAAAGGCTTCCTAAGATGGAATAAGTGTCTCTCAGCTCACGTAAGCAAGATCATCAGAGGCCCTCAAGAGCTGCTTCTAACTCTGACAGAAAGCTGGTGCATTTAACATGAGCAATACATTGGGCTTAACAGTCACCTGAATAATTGTTTGGGTGAATCTTTTATTCAGCCTTTTCTCCATTGGCATCTTTCCTGAGGAACTTACTCATAGGAATAAAATATGCTGAATTGTAACCCATTTGAGTTCTCCATGGTCTGCTGTTGCCCTCTTTCCTTTGAAACCTGTGACTGTAATGGGCCCAGAGGCAGATGTTGTTATAACAGAACTCATGATAAGCATGTGTCTGATCAGGTGGGGGGGCTGGTGTGTGACAAAGAGGATTGTGTTTAGTCCTTGAGTATATCCAGAAGAGCCAGTGTGTGTTCACCTTAACAGGGAACCCAGAAACCATTTGCTGTCCTACACTTATGCAACAGTTCAGTTTTTTTCTGGCAAAAGGGCCATTGGCAGGCCTGACTGATGGTCCCCATGCTCTTTTCAGATGATAGGGATTAAGCAAATTCCCTGGTTTTCCTTTGGTGTTTCAGGTAGTGTGTTGAGCTGCAGGCCTGACTGCCTTCTTGAATTGATCTGTACTGCATGACAGGGATGAGAGACTGATTGCAATTTTGAGACAGTTTACATGGTCTGGTGCTCTTGCCATTCAGATGAGGGCTGGGTTCTGCTTCATGTGAAAGCAGAAGGCCTCTCATACCTTATGAATTTATATGAGGCCACAGTGAAGACAATTATTTTCCACTTCCCTATATTCTAAAGTGAGGTATGAACACACAGCGCAGAGAATGCAGACCTGTCACTGCACCTGTTTAGGCTTTGGAGAGGCACTTCCTCTATTTGACTTGCTGAATCTCTTGAAGGTCCTCCTGAGCACAGCTGAGCAGTTTCACAAACCCATCAGCCTTTTCTTTTGTAGTTGTTGAGAAACCACGCTGCTTTGTGTAAAAATATTCACACAGGATTTATACATCACTTTGACCCTTCCTAATCTAAATTGGTTTTGCAACTTCTGTATGCACTGAGTGAAATATCCAGTCACAGAGCTGAAGTCAACTTGCTATTACCAGTTTTTCTGTATTGCTAAAAGGGCAGTGTTCTCAATAGGAAAAAATTTAAGGAAAGAAGGTATGCATTTGGAATAAGTAGCAAGGAAGGAGCAAGAGAGCTTAACAAAGTTTGGTTGTTTGGTTGGGCTTTTTGCTTGGATTATTGTTTTTGTTTTATTTAATAGTTAAACACAACAGTGGCTACTCTTAAGACCCCTAACAGTGTCTTGGGAAAGACTTGATCGAGGTCTTGCTAATGCCAGAGGATTTCTAGTGACTGTTTTGCTTTGAGTGAAGCTCCACAGCACTAGCTGTTTGTTTCTGTATAACTACCTGAACCAGAATTTCCCAAGATACTTTGATTTTGAAGTTCAAAAGTGGGCTTGATCTCTGACTTGAAAAGAGCTGATAGGGTCCTCACAGGCTTAGGTTATAAATGTTTTAAAACTGACATGCATACTGGTTATGCTGTTTCAGTAGCAATACTGATGTGGTTGAGAGCTGGCTTAGAGCTATGCTGGGCAGGGAGTTCAAAACTGTAATTTTGTTTTGAAGTTTCTTGTACCTCTTAGAGAACTGTGCTATCTGTCCATATGCATCTGCCATGCCTCCTGGATAGGTGCTATGGAAACACTAATGTAATTTGGAAAGTGTTTTTACTTTATTTAATAATTCTTTTAGCCATACAGCATCTGCCATCTTAAAGGGGAAAATGGCCTGACAAAGTGCTAAAATGGTGTTTACATTAAAACATCAGGTATGCTCTTTCCATTTTGCCCAGTCCTCTAAGCTAGGACTCTCTCAAAATGAGTTTTGGTTAGGTAGGGTTTTTTCAGTATTCATGGAGAGAAAAGTATATCTCTGTTATGTCTCTAGAATATCTGAGGCACCACCAGAAGGTGCCTTCCTCTCAGCTGGGCCATTGTCTGCAGCCAGCTGAGGTTGTGTCACACCCTGGTGGCATTGGGGCTGTTCGAATGGGACTGACCTGTCCTGTGTGTGCTCAGCAAACGTGCCCTAGGCCTGACCTTGACTACCCCAAATTCACTCAGGCTTGAGCACTGACCTATACATAATTTGTTGTGGTCTCTGCTCAAACTGAAATACGTACTAATGTGATCTAAGCTCTGCTTTGTTCTGTGCTGATATGTAAACAGTAAAATTTCTACTGCAGGTAAAGGGTTACACATCTCCCTACAGTTAGTGCCTGTCCTCCATTCCAGAGCATGTCTGAAATCTCAGTATCTCGACTTAAAGCAAGGAAGGAGACCTGATTGTCTGTTATGTAAATGTGTTTTGAATATATATGTGCACAAGAAGAATCTGAAGAGGAAGAATTTTTAACTTGAATATTTTCTTCTGTATATAGGTGTTTCAGACTGTGTATGTGCATATTTCAGTGTATGTGCAAATATGCACTGATGCAAATATACAAGCAAATTTAGAGGGTTCTACCTAAACTTTGTTAGGAAATTTTCCTTGTAATTTTTTCCTTGTAAAACCTCTGGTTAAGGAAACATTCTGATGCTAAAACTGGTTTTCCCATTGATAGACACTTGCCATGTAGGGCTGATGCACATTGAAACAGGCTTGTTTAATAGTATTTAATAATTGGTTGCTTTGTGGTTGTGTTTTTTTAGTTTGTAAGGAAACGAGTCATTTGCAAGTTTTTTTCCAAACACATGTAAAGAATGAAAAGGGAACTTAAAAAGAAAAACAGCCTTAGGTTTATAGCAAGCTTTTATCTTAATATGGTAATTTGCATAAATAAATTTCCAAGTGTGTTAATGAGGAAATATGCAGCTCAGTCTTTTGAGTTGTAGAAACTCAGGGTTTTAGCTGAATTTTTGTGAGCTCTAGTGTCCTGGAATCCAATTTGGTGCATTTCTCCTGGATCATGCTGTAGTTAATAAATTTATTAACTTCCTATATAGGTATGTATTTAGAAATTAGTTTATATCCATATTTAACTTTTAAAGGAAAATACTGTCAAAAAGAAAAAACCGAAACACAATGAAAAAACTTGAGTTCTGTTGCTGGAGGGCTTGCCCTTTCCCTGATTTCTACAATTCATATGCTTGCTTCCACTCTTTCTTTTTTTCTCCTTAATTCTGTGTTCATATTAACTCATTCAGTTTCCTCTCCAAGTAAATAAATCCAGAATCTGGATTATGTTTGCCTGTGGCTATGGGTGCTGCTTATGTGTTAATTTCTGGGTTTTCTACTTCTTCCTTTTTTTTTGGTTTATTTGAAGCATGAGCTGCCTTGTCTTACAACATGTATCTGTGTATGTCTTCCAGTATTTTCGTATTATGCCCCTTGAGGCGAAATCTTGATTTAAATTGTCTCTGGTGCTAAAGCCTCATGCTGTGACCTGCTGCCCTGCCAGTCGTGCCAGCAACTGCTCATTTCTCGGTTCACGCTGAGAACTGGATCAGGGAATTTATCTGTGGCATTTTTGGGGGCTTAGTTTGTTTTTTTCTGAGCCAAAATCAATCAAACAAAAATCACAAAACTCACCCAACCAAAGCACAAAACCCCTCTAACCATGGATCCTAATCTATCCTCCAACAAATGTTGCTGGTAGGGGTGATTGGTTGGTGTTGGGGGAGAGAGTGGAATGCCATGGAAGACAATTTGCACTTAAACATCCAGTCCCCTTCGATTCCCGGCTGTTAATTCAAATAACAATGGAACGTTAATGCTCAGGAGTCTTGTTTAACTTCAGCAATTTCACTTACGATTCTCCAGCTGCTTTGGGGTTTTGCAAAGAGGTTTGGGGTGTCCTTTGAGCAGAGTACCTCTTGCCTAGGCAGATGCTTTGTTTCTGCTGCTGAGGGAGCGTGAATGAGTAAAAGCTGCCTAAGGGCTTGCAGATATTTGAAATTGTTTTGTAGAATAAATCTGAGTGGAATACTAGGACTGAAAATGGGGGGGAAAGGTGTATTTACAGTAAGTATTTGCAAGACAGACCTGATGACATCCTGGTCTGTATGACTGAGTCCCCTTCCAGTTGCGTATGTAAGTACTTTGTGGTTTTAATCTTTACATCAGCAAATACATTGACTGCTTATGACCAGGAGAAAACGGAAAAGAAGATACAATTATTTGTTTTTCCTAAGACTTAAAAAGGTGTCCAGCTTCTGCCAAAAGGTTGTTTAGGTAATAAATCATGTGGAAGGAGGACAGGATGGATTCCAGGTCAGCACAGCTTTTAGAGGTGAGTGGACCTCCTTCAGTAACTTGTGGTTGCTTTCTCTGAGCGTATGTGTGAATGTTCATCGGCTAAGGTTTCATGTCATTTTTTATGATGTAATTACTGTAATGAGACATCTGTAGTATTACATCTAATAACTATGTGAATATTTTCCCTTGATGAGTGTTTTTGGGAAAGTGGAGTTTTAGAGGTTATTCCTAGGCCTTTTTACATTTGTTTGCTTGGAAATATAAAATGTTATGTCCTGGCCTAATAGTGCAACTAAAATTTCTGTCAGATGTTGTGATTTGCTTAAAAAGCTCAGTCTTGAACAAGGAGAGGGCAAGAGTCATCAGGAGAAAATACATGTAGCTTACAGCACTGAAACATCTTTACAGTTTCTCTGTTCAGTTTTATTTTGAATGCTTATGTGACTCCCAGATAAGACTTCCATTTTTACCCATGACTGTTGGCTCTGTAGAGATTTGTGCACTCTTCTGATTTAACTCTGATGAATTCCTGCCTGTGCACCAGCCAGGTGCTACATTTCTGGCTTCCAGCTTCTTTTGCTTTTTCTGTTCCTGTTCAGTCCACAAACATGGAAAAAAAATGCCCCACCCTGCTGACTCATTCAGCCCAGAGCACTCCCTATATTCCCGAAATAGGATTACTATCTGAGGCACTTTGAGCAACTCAGCAGAGCTGGGTCTGGTTCTCTTCTGTTGAACCTTTTAAAATAGCTGATTTCTTGTTCTTGGCTATGTGCTCTGCCTCAGCCCAAGGTGATTTCCTCAGCTTGTATTCATTTAAAGGGCTTTTGCAACAAATGCAACTGTTGTAGAAATCAACTAGTATGTAGAATAATCCTTTTAAAGGTTTATTCTGATACTCTGTTGGGTATTTAAGTGGATTTGACTGCATCATTTAATGTGTCCTTGAAGATGGCTCCAAATGAAACCTGTCAGAGTGTGTCCTATCTCTGTGTGCATACCAAGTGTGCCTGGGAGATGTCAGCCAGTGCCACAGGCAGCGGGGAGGGGTTGCTGTTTGTAGGGGAAAACTGGGAGTAGCAAACCGCTTCTGTTTAACACTGTGCTGTCTACAACTCAGGCTCTCAGATAGTCCTGAGGAAGTCTCGTTGCTCTGCCAGGACTCAGCACCCTGTTACAAGAACAAACTCATGTTCTTTTGCCTGTTCTTCTCTTCTCCACCTTGCATAGCCTGCAGGTGTCCAGTGCCTCACCCCAGGGGCAGCTGTGCTGCTGAATGAATCCCTTTAGCTTGATTTGCTTTGGGATCAAAGGACTGTGTGAAGGCAAATATCAATTATTAATTCTCAGTTTTAAAAATACACAAAGTGACACACTTTTTCTCTTTGATTGAAGTAAACAGCAGTCTTCTTTCTGTCAGCAATGCTGCGCAACCCTGTTGAAATGTCTCAAGTTTTGAGTTCCTGCAAAAAAGTGCATCCTGCAAAGGGCTGTATTTGGCACTGAAATAGTCAGCAAAATGCCTGGAAAAGAACATTACAACCTTGAGCACAGCCCTTTGGAATGTAGCAGGTTCCTGATAAGGCAAAAATTGGGTGGGTGAATGTTTTTCAGAGAAGCAGGCCTGGAGACAGGAATAGTGTTAAGGATGTTGGGAGTCCTGTGCTTAGAGAGTCCTGGGTTTTGTTTTAACTATATTGAAATGTAGTTTTAATAATATGAAAAGCTGTGTGAAACTTGTGATTAGGTTCAGTTATTTACTTTTAAAAGGATAACTTGTCATTTCATGTTATAATGTGCTGTATTGGAGATTGGCTTAAAAAAATGCACATAAGGATCCTATTCCTGACATGGGAGTGGGGAGGAGAAAACTCAGTCTAAGATTTTCCGCACAAAAGAGGAAGGATACACACTGTTAAAACTGGGGGGTTCTTTCCATATATTCTCTTGCACTGATGTAATAATATGGGCTTATTTGCTTTTGGGATCTGCAGGTGTTTCAGAAATGTGGCTACATTCCCTGTCCATCCCGGGGAACTGAGGGGTTTTTTTTGTCCGAGATCATCTACAGATGATAGGTCTGGGATCTTGACCCTGAACTTTAGTTTTTGGTTCTAGAGCTTACTACAAATATCTCATCTATGAAGTAAGGTGGTAACATCAATGCTAAATCAGCTTCATCTCTGCTCATCTCTGCCTGTGGTAGTTAGATAAATATGGTTTAACCTTGCTTTTCACTGTTTCTGGTAGAGCCCTGCTGGGGATAGGACCTAAAGGGAAAAGTTAGTTAGATCTACTGCCTTTTTATTGGTTTATGCTGCAGTATTTGGATGATAAAGAACCATACTGGTGACCACATCTTCTTTTATGTAACCAACCAAACAGCCATTTTTTAATTACTAATGCATGTAAATGAACTGAAGCTATAAAGTAGTTTGTGTCTCATTACCAGGCTCCTTACTGGGAAGCTCTTCTGTCTTTGTTTTATTCTTCCAACGTTTCTATGTCTCTTGGCACGGTAGAATCCAGGGGTCTGACTTTTGTTCACTTATTACAGTGCAAGAGACACTTCTTTTGACCATAAATGTTATTAATTGAATGGTACTTTGCAACAGAGAAATTTTGTGGCAGGAGAATATTTCAGGGAAGTCCGGTCTATTCTCCCACTGAGTTTGCTTAAGAAATCAGCCAAGCCTTTAGCTGGCAACAATAAAGGAGACAGGAATGGAAAAAATTCAATTTTTCCTGTGCAACAGGATTGACTGCTAGACTAACCGGCTTTTCTTATTTGTGGTTCTCCAAAGGCAGATCTGTATGTTGGGGTTTTTTTGGGTTGATGTTTGGTTTGGGGTTTTTGTTTGTTTGCTCTGAATTTTTTTTTTTGTTTGCTGTTTGTGTTTTAACTGCTTAGAAAGGTGCATTTACAGTAAAGGTAATTTGTGTTTCAGATTGACTTACTAACCAGTAAGTTCCTTCCAGAACAGTACTCCCCTAAATTTTAAAGCCTTCCAGGTAGGTCTCATTAACATTCTCTTGCAAGATCAGTGAGAGAAGCTGGCGTACTCAGCCAAGAATGCAACTGTCTTGTGATCTGTGGTATATTAGCAAGCCTAGAAACTCTCAGTATCTTTCTTGCAGCAGCTTTGCCCAGGTTTTCACTGTGTGGTTGCTTATTTATACCCTTTATACCTATTAATTTTTCCAAAACTCCTTTATTGTGTGCTCTGCTTGTTCTACCTCTTAAGGGGAACTTTAAAATGTGGAGTTGCTGATGCTCTGAATCAGCAGCTCCCTAAACCAGTTCCTGTGGTGAGTCTGTTTACAGTAGTATCAAGAAATAAGGTGGCACTGTTCAAAGGAAAAAGAAATACCCAGCCCTCAGGGAATGTATGGTTTGAGAGGAGCAGTACTTACACAGCTTTCTTCACTCTCTTGAGAACAGCCCTGCTGAGCTAAACCCTCCTGCATGTGCACCACATACTCCCCAGCATAGCCTTTTATCAGCAGCAGTGCACTCTGATGCACAGGCATTGCTGTGATGTACTTCCACAGTGGCACACTTTGCTAGAGAGGACTACACCCTGTTTTAGCTGGTATTGGTAGGATACCTGCCTTTCCTAATGCACTGAAAGGGAAAACTGGGCTTATGCATTGGGAAATCACTTTTCTCTTCAGTGTAATTGTCCCTTCTGCCCAGCTGTGCAGTCTGAGCTGTCAGATACTGAGCTTAGGATCTTCTGACGCTTTGGTATGATTTTAGTTGTTTTTTTTCTTCACTGCTGAAATATGTTCATTTTTGCAGTCCCATAAAGTGGAGGTTACTTCTGCCTGGGAGCAGAAATATATCTTATCCAGAAGTGACTGTGGCCATCTCAGATGCTGATTTCTCTCCTTGTTGACAGTTTTTGGTTGTGGTGTTTTTCTCCCATCTTAATGCCCTTTACCATTCTGATATCCCTGGTGTGTATGTGCCATGCATGATTTAGTTTCATATGTAATTAGTTTCCTCTTTGGTGTTGATTTGTCTATCCTGAGCCTAATTAAACCTTAATTGCTCTCTGATGCCTGTGTAAGGATTCTTTCTGTGTATGATTTGCTGCTGCACAAACTGCACTCCCTCATTAGACTAGCTTAGCCATACCCTGAGCTGGCTTAAAACCAAATTTTATTTTGGAGTCTTTGTGTTCCTGTCTCAACACTTTGCTTTTTATCTTTCCTTTCCCTCCATCCCTTGGCCATCATCTGCTTCTAGTGCAATGCACTGTCACCTTTGAGGCAGCCCCGTGGTGTGACTGGGAGAGAGGAGGGTGGGAAGGTTGCAATTACAGCAGCGGCCTTGGGGAACCATAGAATCGTGTGAGTAGGAGCATGTGAACTCGTGGAGGGGGCTAATGGACTTGGCAGAGATGCTTCTGACTCTGCTTCTGCTAAAACAGTTATTATTTATCCTTCATAGAGAGCACGTATGTTTGAGTATCAGGTGATGGATGGGAGTCAGGCTGTAGTAACGAACATAGGAACAGAAAGCAAAGAGCTTTGAGATGTCTGAAAAGGTGTTAAAACAGTAAAATTGCCCTTTATCTTCCCAAAGCCAGTTGTTCTGTTAACCTTAACCTTTAACAGCTTTGTATTTATTGTCCTTAGGGGCCACCATACTTCTCCTGCAAGTTGCAGGAGAGCTGTGCTGAGGAGCAGTAGAGTTGTAGGAACTACACTGCATCTGAGTTACTAAGTACAACCTTTGTCAAGAGGGTTTGTGAGACTGCTGCCAGCACGTTTGTAAGCACAGGCTTAAGGAAAGGACAGTAGTTCTGTGGATTTCATTCTTCTAAATTGTTGCCAGACCCTTTGGGTTTTTTATTCTGTTTTTTCTCTGACTACATTTCCCTGAAAATTGCACATCCAGTGCTGAGGTGGTAGGGAGACAATGTCTGCAAATCAACAGCATAACAAGAAAGAGTATCTGAGTTGTATTGCTCTGCTTTTTTCTCTAAAAACTGCTGTGGCACCATTTCTAGCTCCAAGATACAGGCAGTGGTTTTCCAGAACAAATTGTTTGTGATCCAAAATGGACCAGCCAGAGGGAGGGTAAGTAGCTATCACACACCAGAGTGAATAGGTTGCTTATCTGATCCATCCTGAAATGTCTAATTTGTCGAAGCTGTCAGAATCTGGGTATATGCTGGAGGATAAGCCATATTTACTTAACGTCTTGGAGGGTGTGCAAGAGAGAGGTGAGGCTGAGGGGGGAAGAGGTGACATTTAATCCCTTGCTTGCTGAACCCTAAAGGTTTGCTTTGTGTTGGTCTGCTCCCCTGCACTTCCCTCCTGCTTTAATGGCTGTGTTGAATGATAAATGGAGGCAAAGCAGTGAAAACAGGAAACATAATCCCTTAAAAATAACTGGTGGGAAAGGAGGAAAGAAACTGTAAATAAAGGAACCCCTGGTTTCATGGGTAGCTCCACAGAGCAGCTAGTTGCTCGTCAACAACAAGGAGCTGATATTCTCTGAGGTCACCAGAGAGTTTTTTTGAACTCCTGGAAGGGTGAGGAAGACCTAAAAGCAGGCTAGCTGTGGTCTGCTCTGTGTTGTTTCTCTTGTTTGTTTTGGTTTTGTTTCTATTTTAAAAGAAGGTTTAGAACCACTTGTCTTGACTACAGTGTGAGGTTTGGATGGGATGTGATTTGTATTCACATGTTGCAGGCTGCAGAGGCCCTCAGTTTTCTCTGGCTGAGAGATGAGCCTTGCTTCTGTATTGTCATTTAGTCACTGAGAGCAGAAGGGCGGGGTGGAGGAGAGCTGAGTGCGGGAGTTGTATCTGCATGGGGAGGGAGCCATTTAGAGCAGTGAGGGGCTGCTCAGCAGGACCTGTTTTGCCTCAGACGGGTTTTCTCACTTGGCTATCTCTGGACCCTGGTTCTTGTTTCTACCATGTAAAAGGGGGTGGGAGTGTCACAGCTTTATTGCACACCCAGCAGAGTTACTGTTTGGGGGGTGGACAGAAAGAGTTATGGTGAGCACAACAAAAATCTTTTGGTGGAGCATTTTAGGAGGCATCACGTTACTGCTTGGCGAGGTTGAAGGCTCAAGATTTCCACAAAAATTGATTAAAGATGCCAGGTAGAGACATCCTACCAGTTCAGGTGGTTTATCTTACAGTTCTTTTGATGCCATAAATTTGGCATCCGCCAGTTTGGCAAAGCCATTTGGGTGGGTGTTGGGTGCCTTCACTGGGAAATTCTTGAGGTTGAATGAAAGTGAAGAAAGCAGAAAGGGGAATCTCTAGACCACTCTTACACCCTCCATGAATAGCAGATGCTGAGTAGCTTGTGGAGAAGCTACTTAACCTAAACTGGTAAACAAGGTTCTCCTAGAGCCCAGCCCAGCCTTCTCAGCTCCTGTCTCCTCATCATCTTACTGGGCACGGTAAAAGGCAATTTGCATTCTGACTGTGCTGATTCCTGTTGTACAAGAAAGCCTGAAGGGAGTAGGATCCCTCTGGTATGGCACAGGACAGTGGAAGAAAGTGGGACTGTTGAGGGGGATGTGCTTTGCCTCTTTGTACCTCTGTCATCTTTTTGTGGAAGATGAAGATGAGGATTTTCTTTGTAAATTGTTTTGAATGTCACTTACTGCAAAGTGAGACCAAATCCATGTCAGAACTGCCTGTGAATGTGTCTGAAATGCACCCTGTGGCAACTCCTTTCATTAGGAACAGCCAATGGCACTGCCAAGCTTTGGCTGTACTCATATGTTCTAGTTAACTTTTATTTGGATACCTTTCCTCAAGCAAGCTGGGCACAGCTTTCCCTTTTTTTTCCTAAATGTATAAGGATGAGGGAACTCCAGCAGCTCTGTAGTATCTCATCTGTAATATCCAGAGGGAGAAAATAAGTTACATGGATCAGTCCTTTGAGCCTTTTGTTTCCAAGTGGAGCCCATGTTAATGGAAAAAATGGTTCCAAACCTGTGCATAGGAACTGCCAGGAAGGCTGGTGGCCATAGTTGCTTGGAATGTCACAGCAACTTGGATGCTGCAGAGTCTGGGCTTTATAAAGGCATACAGGAAAGGTAGGCGAAAAAGTTGGTTGACTCACCTGTTTGTCTCTTGTTTTCTTAGGACTTCTGTTAGTGGGGTGTGGATCTATAGTAGTGTTAATTTAACTGTAATTAAGTCAGTATTAGAGCAATTTGCCTGTGCATATTTTTAGGTAGTTTCAGCCACTGCTTTTATGTTTGTATATGTTTTAAGAGTTTGAGAAATACTGTTTGTGTGGCTCTTGCACTCTAGCCTCTCTGCAGCTATGCTTCCATTCTTGACTTCCTTGGAGTGCTGCTGCTTATGCATTTGCCTCATCTAACCCCTGTTAATCCAAGAATTTAGTGCTCAAACTTTTGCTGCCTGTCCTGCCCCTTAAGTTTGCAAGAATACATGCAGAAAACAGCTGGTGGACCAGCTGTGACAGCATTAAAAACCAGAAGGTGCTGTCAAAGCTGAGCTGATGTTCATTACCTGAGCTTTGCTGTGGAGTGAAACTCCCTGCTTGAAAAATTGCAGGATGGGCCTGAGAGGAATGTGATAGGTATCTACATTTGAGTATTGCTGCTTACCTGAGTCTAGTGGAATAGCAGTTTTTTAGCTGAAGGAACACTGAGGACAGGAGGAAGGCACAGAAGAATTTTTAAAAGGGAACACACATTTCATGTGTTACTACTGACTGTGGTAAATGTTACCCAGGCATGTTTCATTGGTTCTCTCATTGTCCCTCCTATGGTTACTCTGCCAGATTTGCTTTTTATCTTATGTTTTATGACCTGAACTTGGAGGACTTGGCTCCAGGAAAAGCTGCAGCTTTCCCTGCTGCTTAGATTCCCTTGCTGTGGCCGCCACCCTCCGAACTCACTGCATTGGGCTCCAGCTGGATTCTACTGAGAGCTGTCACCTGTTCAGCTGCTGCTTCCCTTCTGTGGCTTTTTCACTTGACACTTGTTGTGACCCAGCTGCTGCCTGTGGTATGGGAGCTGTCACACACCCCGGGGTGGCATCTGGTGCTGGCTCTGGGGCAGGACTGAGGCCCTCTGGCCGCATGCCAGTGCTTATGGCCACTTGGGTTTGTTCTGGTCCTTTGTCACCTGCATCTTCCTGAAGCCTGGCTGATGGATGCTCTGGGTGACTAAGATGCTTTGTCAGACAGGCTTCTCTCCACTCCTTTTCCCAGAAAGGCTGCAGGCAGGTAAGATTGTACTGTGCTTCACATTTTGTTTTTTAAATTCTCCAGCCTTAGGTGGACTTGGAATTTCCCCACCATTAAACGTTAGCCCTCAGAATGAATAATTTCAAGCTGGAAGGAAGGAGATGATGTCAATACATGGCATCTGTGTGCTTGCTCCGTTGCCCCGTTTTCTTGAGTCCTTTTTTGTCCTGCTTGCTGATGCTGTCCCCTGGGTGTGTTGGGGAGAACACCCTGCTCCCAGCCCCCACAGCTCTCCCTGCAGCTGCCAGGGGAGGGAGGCACAAAAGCTGTCTGTCTGCTGGCTTCGGGAGACAGCTGATGGCTCAGCAGTGCTATAGAAACTTGTGCTCTGCTACAGGTGCTGGGCGGGGGATGAACACTCTGCTGCTGTTTCCTTGGGGACTGGTGGGAACTTCTGAATTTTTATCTGCTGCAATGGGGAGTGACAGAAACATGCTTTGAAGGATCTTCAGCCCTTTCCTGTCTTGTGTAGCAAGATGGGATTTCCTCTACCAGCTACACAGATTAATCTGTTAAAGGAACTGTGGATTGATTGTGGAGCACAAACACTTTTGTCAAGGTTGCTGTGCACGTCTGAAGCAAGGGTTATTTCTCTCTTAAGGGGAGGAAATTTGGAGTCAAAATTTGCATTTTGAAAGTTCTGTGCATTGTATCAATGGTACCCTGTCATTTGTAAATATTCATCACCTTTAAAGAGATTAGTGAGGGTAGTTCTGAGCCATTCCTGAGAAACCTACCCTAGAAATCCATGTGTTTGTTCAGCTCTGATTAACAGCTATTTGGATCAGTTTGGAATCTGTTGTAAATTGAAGTGTACAGGCAGACTTTGTCCTTCCATAGTTGTTTTTATAGGGAAGGAGGAGGATGGTGAGAAGTGGAGAGGAGTATGGAAGACAATACTATTTTTGATTGTGATAGGGATACAAAGAAGTCCTTCGTGTGAAGGCTGGGGTGAAGGAGTATTCATCTTTGATAACAGTTTTTTTCTCTGTAGTCTTTGTGTTTAGGTACTGCTGAGAATGTGCCACCTCCAGGTACAAAGGAGTGAGTTAAGGACAGTTAAAGTGTGACAGAGAATTTTCTGTTTGTGTTTTAAATAGAAGACTGTCACCTTATTACATGAATATAGTTGGATTTAAAAAGCCTTAAGAAAATTACTGCTTGAATAGACAGGCATTGAAATCTGTGAAGATGAAACAAAACTGAAATTGTCTTTTCTTTTGTTTGTTTTCCCTGATAAACTTCATGCATCTTCTGGCAAGAAAGTAATGCTCAACAGGAACAGAATGTCTGGCTCTCCTGAGGTGCAGTCAATTCTGTAACTTTTGCACTGCTGAAGTCAGTGACACTCAAAATGACACTTAGTATCTGTTACCACAGTTTCTGCGTTTAATTTAGTCTTGTTTCTGTCTCCCCGGCAAAACATGAGCTGGTTCTTGCATTGGCTTGTTTCTTTCTTTCAGCTTAGTGGTAACCACACCCGGAGTTCAAGTCCCAGCACACTTTACATTCCTAATTCTTTAACTGCTGAAATACTGGTCAGAAAGTGCCAATAAATTTGCTTGGGGGAGTGTTTTTTTCTGCATGAGTCTGAAGTATGTGGGAATGTACTGTAACCTTAAAAATCTAAATGTGTCACGTACACCCGTGAAATCCTGATAAAGAAGGATCTTCAAAGTTCTGCCTGGCACATTTGAAGCACCGTCTGTGTGTAACTCCGTGATTTAGAAAAGCCTTGTAGTACCAGCTCTGAAATGCTGTTCGTTGTTCCATGTGAACATAACAGAAATCCTTCTTGCTCAAAAGACATTGGTCTACAGAGTATGACATCATATATTGAAGTCTGATTCCACAATGTCTTAATGCTAAATTGTTACAACTGGATCAGTGTGTTCCCTTTGGATGATGTTTAATTAGGGATACACTGTCCTTGGGAGACTGTGTCCTCTTTTAGCTGCAAAGCTGGAATTAAGAATGAAAATTAATGAATCAGCTTAATGGAAAATCTGTATCTTTTGGTTTACTTTTTTGTATCATTTCTTTGCCAGTCTATCTAAATCAAGGTCATAGTTTATACTAAAACTGAAAACTTGTGTGAGACAAAGGTAATTTATTAAATTGTTACTGAAGCTTTCAAAGTCATTATTTATCTCTGAGCAGGAGACAAGACTCCTTGTGCTGGTGCAGCAGTGATGTTCCCACAGTGCTATCCGACTGGATTGGCAAGCTATGTCCTCCTCTGCCAGGATATGCTCCTTCCTGCCTTTTGGTCTCCCCTCCTCTCTGGGGGTGCAGTCTTGCTGTGATCAGAACTGAGGCTGCAGAAATACCTACTGATTTCTTAATTCCAAGTGTCAGAGAAGCAGCATATAAAGCATGTAACTTTGCCTGGTTTTCTCCTGTAGTGGTGTGTAATTTGTGACTACGCGTGGGCCTGGCATCAGGCGGGTTTTTAGTTGGAACTGGCATCCATTCTTTTTGCTCTGTGTTGCCTCTGGGGTAACTGTTCTCAGAACCATCTCTTTGCTGCACTCCTGCTCTGTCTACTTAACCAGATTCATGACTTGTTCATTGTCCCTTCCTTTGATGTCCTTGCTGTCACTGTAAGGTGATACAGAGGGAAAGAGGTTTTTATCACTGCAGTAATCCTCAGACATCTGGTTCTGCTGGTGGTGAAAAACTACTTCATACTCTGCAGGAGGCTAATGTCTTCAGAATTTGTTGAATAACTGTGTTATGACTGCAGCCGTAATAAGCTATAATTGCAGATAAATGCATGTACGAGTTGGCGACTGACACCATTTCTGTGCATGCATAATGTCCTTATCTGTGTTCTTTTGGATAGCTGTTGCAGTCTGGTCTTACTTGCTCTACTGTGGCAAAGTTGAGAGGCTTCTTCCCTAGGAAATCTGGTTTTATAATGTTCTGACAGCAAGACAGATACATTCCTTCACGTGTGCTATAAAAGATGTGGTTGTGATGTTATGGTTTGCTGTGCACACATTATCAAATGCTTTAAAAGTCCTACGGAGAGTGTTAATGGTTTTTGTGGTGTTTTTTGGTATTGCAATATGCAGAATATTTTATGGTTCAGCAGTAAGGCCTTTTCTCCTCACATTTGTGTGGTGCATGAAGTGTGAGTTCATTTGAAACTCTTGTGTCAGAAAATACACACTCTCATTCACTGACATGCCAGGTTTTGACATCCAGTATTGTCTGTATGCATATAATGTAAATTTGTTTGTTTAGTCAGCATAAGAGCTCTGACCCTGGAAGTCTTTGGCACTGCATAACCTTTTCCTACTTGCTAAGTGTACAAGCCATGAGTGGAGTGGTTTGGTCACCTGGAGCATCACAGCTCTGCCACAACTCCCCATGAAAGGTGAGAGTTATCCTTTCTCAGGGCAGAGTCTGTGCAGAGGCTGATGCAGAGCTTCTCTTCCAGAGTCATTGTAAGGAGGCAATGGCTGCTGCAGAGCTCTGTGCAGGCCCTAATTTCCCTAAATATTTAATTGCATGGTGTAGGTTACCCATTGAGGCGTGTGTAGTGTGGTCTTCGTTATCTGTGTGTGCTGCACAGTGTGCTGCTTGTACAGCCCCTGAGCTCACTGTGTGACTTGTCAAGTCTAAGCCCCTTTTCAATGACTTGCCCCAATCATTGCCCCAGGGTTACTCCTTTTCCTCACTGAAGGGTACTTTCCAGCATGTTTTAATTATGAGTATTTCTTCTTTCTATTTTAAATAAAATGCTGTATCTTTTTTTCTAAATTGACAGGCAGTCTCGTAGCACACTGTTAGGGGCCCTTGATTAAACAAAATATTTAGATTTGCTTATCTAAGTGCCTTTTTTTTTTTTTTTACAAGACGTTTTAAGGAATTGCTATAGGTCAAATGATCTCCAGATCTTAGCTGTGCCTGTTTGTATATACTGAGAGCATCTTGCTTCATGCATTAGTATTTCTGGAGGAGTGGTTTTGTTGTTCGAATTTGGATTATTTTGCAAATTACTTTCTTGTCTTATAAGTAGTACATGCTTTGAAGCACTGGAATATTTGACTTTTTAGTGTTTCTTCTGGCAAAATGTTCTGAGATACAGTCCCACTAGCTTCAGTGAAAAGAACTTTCTCAAATTAATTATAAGAATCTTTTTCTGGTAACAATTTCTTTCATATTTCTTGGTCCTGGCCCACAGGTATCTCAGACTTTTCATGGGGGGGGGGGGAAAAAGTCCTTGGG
>VZRO01000017.1:308731-331734 GCA_013397915.1 Daphoenositta chrysoptera | reverse complement strand
AATGTTTAAGCCCACAGTAGTAAATATTTCAGTGCATTATGTGTAGGGATTACCTTGGGAGTTCAGTTTAGAAATGTCTCTAAAGTGTAGAGTATCTGCTGAAGATCAGGGCTGACAAGCATCCACATAGGATTTGAGTTAACAGAAGAAACCAGCTTGGAAGTGGAAGCATAGAGAAAATCTACTTAAAGTCCTGAGCAGCATTTTGATGAACAGAGCATATTATTTGAGTGCAGAAACATTGTCTCAGCTGTTTGACTAAGAGTTTCCAAATGTTTGATAGTACATCAAACAGATAGTACATTGTTTTCTTTTATCTAATTTCTGTGACCTTATTTCATGTTAAGTCTAAAGATGGAACTGCAGATTTGTAATGGCAATTGCCATGCTGATAGCTGTCTTTAGGAATGTGGCAACAACTAAAAAACATAGGAGAATGCAGCACATGAGCATAAATGAGAAGCACAGTTGTTGATATGGGTTTAGGAATTCACTTAATCTGCTTCTGTATTTCTCCAAATGCCGTCTGTCTTCTTTTATTCCAGGGGACAAACTTTATCTATAAAGATGGGCAGGGTGGCAGGGGTATTAAAAGTGCATCTGTTCCGTTATAGCTTGAGGTGGTAAGAAATCCAGGCTTTACAGTCCCGTGATGTTTGGAGTACATTTTCCTTGCCTGTGGGCAGCAGCATGCACAGTTAAGGTGCACCAAGTAAGTTTCCACACACCCTTCTTAAATCATACCATTGTATTTTGGGACAAAATAAAAGGCAGGACTTGGGAACTTCCTGGCATTTGTTGCAATACTAGAAGTGCAGTTTATTTTAAATGCCCCCCACCTCTTCTTTTTTGCTCAGTCATCTCTTTGATACGCTTTAAGTGATACTACCTGTGCCTCCCTGCAAAGGATGAGATGATCTGTTAGACTGTGGTCTTCAAATTCCTTTGTGTTAAAGGGAGTTAATGTGGCTGAAGGCTGGTTTGAAAAGCTTTGCCAGTATGTGCTGCTCTCCAAAGAATGCTTGTGCACATCAGCTATTCACCCTCAGTTTTCATAGGGAGGAGAACTAATTTTCTTTCCTGCGGAATTATAAGATTTGGTTACTTCCTGAGCCTAAAATAATGTGCCCTGTTGCTTAAACCTTGTTAGCAAGCTTAGACTTGCTGAAGAAGCATTTGCTTCTTCTACTCCTCAACCTGTCAGGTTTTCAGATTATCCTTGCTTGTGTTCTGCTGGTAGAGCCAGGTGGAAAATAATAAAGCCCCTCAGCTTATCTGTGGTCAGCACGGACTGAAAGGGAGAGCTTATCTCTCCTCCCCATGTGTCCTAGAGGAAGCCAGGCTGAAGCAATGAATCCCCGTTCCTAACAACAGGAAAACCCAGAATTTGACTTAAAGGGGATGATTGAATGGAGAAAACAAACAAACAAAAAAAGACAGCAAGTAATTGGGGTTGGTGTCAAGTGGCTGAAGCTGTATTTGTGGTCTGCTGAAGTGTGGCAACGCCCAGCTGCCTTCCCACTGCAAATACAGAGCTCTCAGAACAGCACTGCTTGGGCTGCACCACCAGTCTGGTTATGTGTGCCAGAGGTCAGAACAGCATCCCACAGATGTATTTTTATTTGTTTTTTGAAGTTTCATTCTGTAGAAGCATGCATAGCAGGTTTCAGCTCAAGTAAGAGCAGAGACTTCAGGTCTCTGATGGTGCAGGATATGTGCAGGAGCTGGCTCAGTCTTTGTTAACCTTTCTGACATGGTGATACTGTGACAGCAGATGTGGTGGTGCATTCCAGGGTATGATTTCAGGAGAACTGCAGGTTGTGTGGGAGGCAGGCCCTTATACAATGACCTTCCTACCTGTAAGCTTTCAAAATAATAATGCGTAAGTGTTCAAGAACATGTCAAGTCAATTACTGTGTAAGCTTGTCTGAAGACCAGCTGCCGGGACTGGCATCCGTCAAGTCACAGCCCAAGGGGGTGCGGAGGGGTAAAAACTGGAAACATAATGAATTTGAGACTGAGGGAGATTTTTCTCCATGCCCTTGCAGAAGCTTTGACTGAAGGATTGGTAGTAGAAAAGGTAAACGAGGAGTAAAGTACCACATCCAGAAGAGCTTGATTGCAAAATAGTGCCTTGTGGCTTGATGATGAGGGGGATATATGCAAGATTTTGGGGGTCTTGGATTTATGTAATTCTGAAATTCTTCTGCTGCGTATGGCAGTGTGTAACTATAGTAACTTAAAGCTGTCTAGTTTTCCTTGTCTCAGAAAGCTGTTCTTGAGTGATGCTTTGGAATTTCTCTTCCTTGCAATTGAATAATATGGCCTTTAACTGTATAGATTATCCTAATTTGTTTACCAAACCCTCCCTGCTATGAAAAGTGCCAGTGAGTAGCCTAAGAAGAGTTAGTAACCTGTAGTGACTTTTGCCCAAAAAACTGCAAATATGTTTTTTTTCCTAGCTTATTCTTTACAATTCTGACTATATATAGGTAGATATTATCTCAGTTTAAAAATTGAGAATGTCATGGCATTGCTGGATGCTAATCCAGCTCTTCCTAGAGTTGAACTGTTCACCTGCAGAACCAAAGACCCTGATCTCAGCTGTTGTCTTTCTCTAATATGTCCTGATAGTAATGAAGAAAATAATAAATTTAGCACATCTATACATTTTAGAAAGTTAAAAAACAATGGAAAAACTTGGAGTGTTGTTTGAAAAGCCACATTTCTAAAATGCTGTGGCTTTTCCCTATTACGTGAAAGGAATTGTTGTCCCAGATGGTTGGACACAAAGGGATTTGGTATACAGCAGGATTTTGTGCCATATATTGTCTTAGTAACCACAGTGCCATGCTGTCAAACCTTGCAGAAGAGTTTCCTAGACACTCCTCCAGTGATTGCTGTGAATCACTGACTCTTTCTTTTTTAAGTTAGGCTTTGTACATCTACAAGATCCAGAGAAGTACAAGTTCATGGTGCCAGTCTCCTGAAAAATGAACTGTCCGGGTGATACTGGAAGTAGGGATATTTTTTGCCAGTTTCCAGAGCAGTCTGCACTCAGAGAGCTGTGATGTTATAAGCAATTGAATTTAAGTTACTAGAATACTTCTAATTTCCAGCAGTCCTGGAGGCGTGGAAAGTGCTTTCTGCCTTGGATTTCCTGCATGCCAGGACTTCTTTTCTCCAGCTGTCATTCTCAGAGAATCCACCTTCTCTTTGCCATCCGGTCTTTTTGGATTGAATTCTCTGTCACCAGCTCTTCTAGCCTTCAGCCTCCTTGGCTGAAATTTTTGTTCCTAGCCTTGCAGACAGAAGTGTACCTAAATTAGGCTTTAGTCCTCCTGATTTGCAGCTCTAGCTCAGCACAAAGCTGTTTCCCTGTAAATTAGTTTTATCCTTCGTGGTGGAATTTTGATGTAATTCTGATGTTACCAGGATCATTTATTAACCACTGCCAGGAGAGGCATTAACTTATATGCACATATAATCTGTTACACAGCTGACATTAAATGTGTTCCCCAGGTAAGAGAGAAAAAGGTTTCAATTCCTTTAATGGGGTAAAAATCTCTGTAGCCAGGAATTCCTGACCCTTTGAATGGAATACTGAGGGAACATTCAGAAATTACTGGGATTTGTTTGCTTGTGCAGGAGAAAGTTGTTTGATGTGCTTCCGCTTGAAGCAACTGTTTTTGAACTTCCGTTTCAAGCTTTTTCTTCAGTCTTTTCTTCTATTTCTTCTGGACAGTGCTGCAGGATGACTGTGCTCTATTTCTCACAAGGAATGACATCCCCAGAAATGCCACTTCTTTTTCCATGTGTCTCTGTGTCTCTTTTAATCACTGATTGAGAGCCTTGCTCTCTAGGACCACAGTAATGGGCTCTGCTGTTTAAAGAATGGAAGAGGTTTTGGCATTGGTAGCCATAGGGTATAATACTCCTTGTATCTGGCAGGAGAACAGAGGGAAAGACTAGCACTGGGAACAGGGAAATAGGTTTGACTAGACCTGTTGTTACCATTTAAAGAAGATAAGCAGAAGGGGCTTGTCCAAGGTGGTTTCCTCCTTCCCTTTTATCAAACTCAATGACCATGGACAGTGGCGAGGGAGATTTAAATTACCCAACAAATAGATAGGGAGTAACTCCTGACATGAAAGCTTCTATTCATGTCTTCTCCTCCTCCTTGCTTCCCTTAAATAATATGTATTTTATACACAGCTTTTGGGCCTATTAATTGAGCTGGTTTTGGTAGGTTCAAAATGGGAATGTGGTGTTTTGAGGCTGGGCACTAAACCACAGAGCTGAGCTCATTGAGCGGTGCCTGAAGCTTTGTGGCCTTGGCCTCCCTTTGCTTAGAGGCCTCCAGATGTGGAGGGCTGTGTGCACGACCCACTCTGGCATTCTTAGGATTTCTGTAATGCATGGACAGCATTCAGTAGGAAAAGCAGATTATGAACAGAATTTGAGGGAGGTGGGTTCTTCAGGAAAGTATCCTCCTCCAAGTTTCTTACCAAGCTGCATGGGGCACCCTGCTGTGCTGCAAGCCAGGTTTCCTGGCCTCTGTGCAGCAAGAGGGTGTAGCATTCTTCCCAGCATTTTCATAAAACAAGGAATATTCACATCCAAAAACCTACTCAGCCTTGATTTTTTGGCAGACCTTGTGGTCTAAGCAAGAGGAGTCTCAGCTTTTTGGAAGGCAAGAAAAATTTACATTCTGTTCAGAGAGAAGCAATGAGGAGAGGCAAACTTGTCCTCTCTAGAGGGCAGATTAGAGAGGAAGTACTGTTACTGGGAGAGATGGATATTTTAGTTCTGGACTGTTCATATGCCTGAAAGGTGAGTTTGGGTTTGAATAAGAAGTTGTACATCCAGAGGGAAGCTCGTTTTGCAATATGATCATTCCAAGTTTTAGCTGAGGAGTGGGTTTTAAACCCTGTCTTTTGAAGGCACAAGCCTCCTTAGTGCCAGCTAGTGCCCATCTCTCCACATTCCCAGTTATAGGATGGAATTGCCTGTGCTTCCATGTGACAATGGCATCTGCTGCTTGTTTACCACACCTGGTGAAGAACAGCATTGATCTCTCATGTCCTTGTGAGACTGTGCTTGGGATGCCAAGACCTGCTGGTCTCTGGTAAGCACAGGTTCCACCTGTGCCATTTGCCTGCCCTGGAGTGTGGGAGTGGGGCCTAAGCTCCCGTTTAAGGGCTGCTCTGGGGTTAAGTCCCACTGTTGATAGCTATAGTGTTAATTCTGTCGTTTGACAAGGCCCCCTGCTGCAGTAACTGCATTGCCCTGCTTCTCCAAGGGGGTTCATCTATAGTGTTAATTGTTGTTGTGGCTGTGTTACCTCGTGTCTGTGCCATCCCTTGTGCTAGGACAAGGGCCAGCCTCATGTTAAGAGCCCCCTCTGAGAGTGGCTGATAGCCAGTAATCCCTTTAGAAAAGTCTGTGTGCTGTAAGACTGTTGTGCTGCAGATCCCACTGTTACTAAATTTTACATTTCACCCTTGACTTTTTGCCAGGTCCCATGGGGACCTTGGTTTCCAAGAAGCTGTTACAGAAAAGGAATAGTGGCTGCTGGACCTATCAGGCAGTGCTCATCCTTCCCTGGGAGAGGGAGGTAGCTGTGAAAGGAGGGATCACATGCTAGGCTCAAATCCTCCTAACCAAGACTCAACAGCAGCAGGGATACTTTGTGATACTCAATTAAAATAGTCCCTTGTGTGAGCACTTCAGGTCCTGAGACTCTCACTGCCTTTTCTCCTGTGACCCTTTGTACCCCTTCCATCCCTTGCAAGGTAACTTCAAGGTAACTTCAGGTTTAGTCCAAGACTAAATCTCCAGGCTTGGGAAGAGGGACCTGGCAGTTGAAGGTCCTGCAGTGACTAGTAGAGAACAGGGATAGTGACTGAGGAACCAAGTCCTTTGGTTAACATCCAGTTTATGTGATGTGCAGGCCATTGTAGTGCCACCCTTTGATAAGGCTCAGCTGTGATTTTTGGTTTTCCTCTTCTTGTTCCCTTCCCATCTGTCAACATCAGGTACTGATCAGAGGTGCTGGGGAACTGTCTTGTAACAGAGTTAAACAGAGTGTGGGTCCTTGTGCTCCTGCTGAAGAGGGACATAGTAACCAAAGGCAGGAGAACTTATCTGCTTGACATACAACTGAGGATTGAGTACTTTAACCTTTGAGATGTAGTGAGTGGGCACAAGGGTGCGCTGGCCTTACCTGGGAAGTCCTCACCTTGTTTGCTCAGTTCAGCCTTCAGCTTCATGAAAACTTTGTGTTTAGATTAATTAATACACATGGATCAGCAGTGCAGGTGATTATGAAACTTTACATTTTTTTCTGGGCTGTTACATTCAGGAGTAATATGCAAATGGAGCGAGTTATGCTTGTTTTGTTTCTCTTCTCCTCATTCCCATCTGTTAAAAACAAACCCTTAAACAAACACGAGGCTATTCCATTGTCTTTCATCTCTACCAGGCTGCTGTTAGAAGACAGCTTTCCCTTTAAAGTACTGAGGTCCACCCCATTTTTATTTTAGGATAGAAGAGACATAAAGGCTTGTTTCACTTCCTGCAGCTCCTGCTGTGTGTAGCCACTTGTGGTCCCCAAGCCCTGGGTTGCTGATGTGAAACTAACAACTTAAACGGTTGTGATTATTAACAGGAAGAAAGTGCCTGAGGATATTTGTCATCTCTTTTGTGTGAACTGTGTTTCTTCCATTACAACTTGATGTCATTCTCTGTGGCATCTTTAACACCTGCTGTTTTTATAGTCTACACTTATTTGATTGAAAGCTTCTTGGCCAAGGATCTAGGCTAAATTTTGCTCAAATAGCTTGAGTCTAAGTCTTATTTTCATGAGTTACTTGGACTTGTGAGGTACCAGCGTCATCCCAGAAATTCCCCATTTTAACTTACCTTCCCAAGATCCTTCTTTTTTATTTTTAATGTTTTTGTTTTTAGAAGGAGAAGTTAATATTTGGGACAGAAGAAGAGCCTCTTGAAGGTGATGATTGTTGTTTTATGGTAGTGATGTCCTGAACAGCATTTCCATTGCTACATACAGCTTTTGTAGTAAAATATGTGCCTACTGTGTTGGGTGGGTGCACTTTATGAGCTCTATAAAATCTGGACTGGGGCATGCCCCACTCTGAGGAAGGTAAAACAAATCCCAGGTTAAGGTTTATTTTTTTGGGGACTGTCTGTCAAACCCTGTTCTTGGGGCGGGATTAAACTTTCCTCTTTATGTGAGTGGATGCTGTGCTTGAAATAATTGGCTGGCTAGTCCCATATAGCAACTTAGAAGTAGTATTTCTGTCTTTCTGCTGTAGTAATATTGACAAGAATCTTGTCTTATCCTATTACTTCTTCAGTATTTCCAACCTATCAGAGTGTGTGAGTCTGTCAGACAGTGTAGTTGTTGTTTAAAATTGCTGCAGAAAATTAAAGGAAGCATTAATGCAGGAAACGTAGGGCATGCAGAGGTTTTGTAGAAAACAGTTACTGTGCTGTTGAACAGTATCTGCTCTGTACAGCTTGCAGTCTGAAACGTCAGAACTTCTATTTCAGGGCTGTGGCAAATTGCTTGAAGCTTTTTAGGGCTGGACCAAGCATCAACACAACACGTCTTCCAAGTTTCTGTAAATGTCCCAGTAAAGCAGTATCCAAATATAGTGCTGATGTACAAGTGTTCCTTTATTTTCCCCCTGTTGTGTTTTACTTGCTTCTGGTTGTACGTGTATTCCTTTTAAAGATGGTTAGGTTTTCCTCTGAAGTTTTCACTCAAAATATTTGACTGTCTGCAAACACAATATGAAAGGCAGGAGATGAAAATAAAAAAATACATTTCCTGTAAAAGGAATGAAGATTCAAGGCAGCTGTGCTTCTTGGAGGAGTACAGCCATCCTTCTGGGTGTGTGCTCCCTTACTGGCACAAAGATCAGCTGTACATACAATTTACTCAGTTCAGAGCAAGTATCTGGGCCTGGCTAATCTTTTTCCCTTTCAAAATGGTCCAGTCAAGTCAGAAACCATGGCCTAGATCCTCTCTCTCTGACAGGGGGAGCATAATTGTGTTGTGCTTGTGTTGACAAGTGATTGATCCCCTTCCAGTAAGCAGTTTATCCCATCTAAGATTTTTGTTTGCTTCCGGACATGCCTGTGGACTATATAAGGAGTTTAGGTTGACATAATTTCTAAATCAGTTCCTTGAGGGTAGGTGGAGTTAAAGTACCTTCCACTGCAACACAAATTGTTCTGAGTTTCTATACCCCCACCTCTGTCAACTTGAATTGAATGAGGCCAAAGAATCATTTAGGTCTATATTCTTTCTAAGGTGTCTGGTTAAGGTGCCAAGACCATATGTGTACTTGTAGTGCATTTTGACACAAAGTCCTGTTATCTCTTGCCTGACATAAAGGGCTTTTGAAAGCTCAGTGTGTTGAAGATTTGGGATCTTGTCTCAAATATTTGAAGTTTTTCTCTTCATAGTTATAGGTTGCCCTCCATAGAGTTTCTCTTTGTGTTTCTGGGTTTGTAGAACCATTCTCCTCTCAAAATACTGATTTCAGTGTCAGTTCATGCAGAACATGTCATAGCCAGGGTTTCCACAGCCACTGGTGTGGTGCCAGTGACAGGCAGCCAGGCCAGCTCACTGCAGCACTCAGCCAAAGCAAAAGGCTCAGGGGTCCCTGGCACAAGGGGAGCTGGTTCCCATCACCAGCTGCCCACTGGGAGCTGCCCAGAGCAGTGATGTGGGTGCCTTGGGGCTTGAGAGCTCCTGAAAACAGCCCCTGTTCCAGCTACTCCCACATACTTTCATTTTTAGTGCTTTGTTCTCTAGCAAAATGTTGCTTGTAAAGGGGGGAGGGAGGAGATCCCAGGCTATTATCTGCTAAGTAGGTCATAATTCTGGTAAATAATTGATTTTTTTTTCAGGCTTGAAATCAGAAGCAGGCCTTAAGTGCCAGTGTCAGACCACTGTGATTATCACTCCTTCTGGAATTTCAGTGCTTCAGCTTGAAGGATAGTTGTCTGGCTCTTTTGGGAGGGGTGTGCCATTGGAAATAAAAGGAGAAAATAATTCCAAAACCATATGGAGAAAGCATTTCTTTTACTGCTGTATTGGTATTAAAGTTTTCTTACTTTAAACTAGCTCCTATGAGAATTCTCGGCTTCTGGCTTCTGTTATGCTCTGGAATACCTGCTCAGACTCTTCACCTGTTTTTATTAAGCAATGGAATTTGGAAATGAAAGTGTTAACAGCAGCAAGCATCATCATTGGCTGTGTCTGCTCTGTATGTGACTGTCCATGCTGTACTGCTTAATCTTTTAAAATCTTATCCTGCTGTGCAGACTGCTCAGTAGGAATCTGCTGTGGATTGCTTGGGTTCAGCCTGTATTTTGGCAGACCAAATCCTGCTCCCAGATAGCTGGGACAACTGATCAATCTTGTCCTGTGGGGCGTGTATATATATATGTGTGTGTGTGTTTATAGACAGATACTTGGTGTATATATTTTGTGGTTTTTAACTCTCTGTCCAGAGTGTTTCCTTAACAAGCTTTTTTCACCTCAAGGGAAAGAGGTCTTGTGCAGGGATGTGGGGTGTGGAGACACACTCCCCTGAAATTCTGTTTGTTTTGTGACTTGCCTGGGGATGAGTCCTCACTATGGGCAATTCTTAGTTCCATCATCTGCAGTACAGCAATAGTGCAGAGGCTGCTCTGGGGCCTGCAGCGGACAGAGCTGTTCTCACAGGTAAGTCCTTCTGCTTTGCCCTCTCCTGCACCAGCTGAGCTGAGTTGCAGCTTCTGGGTGCCTTTGAAGAATGTGTGTGTCTGTGTGTGTGTATGGCAGTCACAGCTGTCTGAGCAGGCAGCCAGGTTCTGATCCTACCTGGCTCTGTGTGTCCCTGCATGTCCACAGCTCCCCTGGAAATACTGGGGAGCTGCAAGAGCTCATTTCTTGGCCTTGGTGCCAAGTTACTGGGTGAAACTGCTTTGTGACTTGCTGGGCATGAGAGCTCAGTCTGCTTTGGGAGCTGCTGTCTGAGCAGGAGATCTGCTTTGTATGTACAAGTCTGGGTACAGAACAAAGCTCTTGGGGGACACCATCATCTACACAGGTTGTTTTGTCTTAGTTGGGACTGCTGTGGTCCTGTTTTCCTTTGGCTGAAATTCATTGGCATTTTAGTGCTTCCCCTTGGCATGGCTTCAAAATCACTTGTTGGCTCATTCATGCTGTGGGATGGCAGGGCTTAATGAAGTGGTGGTGTAACACATCTGTGTTACCAAAATAAGCTCCCTCTTATCCCATGTTTTAATAAAATCTGAACAGCAATGAATCAGTCGATGCTGAAGTGTAAACCAGCATTGTTGGTGTCTGATGAAGTACACCATGAGCTCAGACTGAGAGGTCTTTCCTCTCATCTGCTTTTCAGCTTCTGAGAGAACTCTGGCACCACTCTGCTGCTTGTTCTTGAATCATGTTTTTCTAAATTTATTCTTCTTAATATTTAGAGGAGAACTTCCACTTCTAAAAGCAGATTCTGCACAGAAGCACAGTTTGTGAAAAAGGTGGTGTGGTCTGTCAGCTGAGAACTTATTAACCCAGAGCAGACCTTGACATGTGACACCTTCATCTTAAACTAGTAGTTTCAAGGGGAAAGAGATGAGCAGTAGATGGTGTTTATTAGTGCTGGTAGGAAGCTGTGCTCCACTTTCAGCATCTTTAATTAAAAGAAGTTCCTATAACTACCTTGTCATGATTATGAATGACACAAAAGTGTTTTTCTTCTCCAGCCAGATGACAGGAAGACACTGAGCTTGGGCAGCAGCTGTGTTCAGAAAGGGTTGTCAGTGGTGTAGGCAGAACCATCTGCCTAGCAAGGCATTTAGCTTGGGTTGCTTTTTCTAGGCCAAGATAGTAAATCAATAGCTTATTTTTCACAGTGTTACAAGTAAGATGTCAATGGGTAGATTTACAGTGTAAACAGGAAGTGGGCAGCTACCTTTATTGGCTTCTTAGTGTCCCAGCTTGCACTAGTGAGAAAACAAAACAATATTGCAAAAAAATAAAGCCAAAGCAACTCATCCTGAGAGAGGCTAAAGATCTAGAAACAGAACAGTGTTCTTATCAGACATTTTACTGGTTTTTTAAATAGATTTTAATACCCGCCACTGCCTAGGGCTGACCCTCCCTTCCCTTCTCACAGAACTGTCAGTTCAGTTAAACTCTTGTTTGAACAGGCCCTTTCCTCTCCACATGCCAAGACTGTTGGTCTGCTCTAGTTAAATACAGGAAAAGGTATATATAAA
Source organism: Daphoenositta chrysoptera (assembly GCA_013397915.1). Lineage (NCBI taxonomy): Eukaryota > Metazoa > Chordata > Aves > Passeriformes > Daphoenositta > Daphoenositta chrysoptera. The sequence continues at coordinate 320,412 of VZRO01000017.1, read as the reverse complement.
TGTGGAGGGAGTTTTAAGAGATCACAGGGTGACAATTGCTTCATTTTGTTTCAATTAATTTTATACTCTACTTCTCTGGAGATTCCTGTTGCCAAATGTTGTTTGAAGTGACTGCAAAACTCTGAGACACGTGTGAAGAGCAAAATAGTATGCTGATCATGATTGGAATTTTCTTCCATTCACCTGGCAGATGACAGAGCAACACTGGGTATGAGAGAAGAAGCCCTCCCAATGCAGTCAGTACATGCAATTTCCACTTTGGCTTTGTTACTGGGTTGTTTTTTTAGAACTGAATTGAAGGCTGTAGTTTGAGCACAGCAGTAGTGCTGACCTGAACAGTCACATTTGCTGCATCCCACCTCCGTGCTGTTACGCTGCTGCTTTGTGTGGAGAGGATCAGTGAAATGGAATAGGAACTACTCTGGGTTATAAAATAACACTCTTTCCAGTTATTTTTAGCTTAGCCAGCTCCTGCTGTGGTTTGCCATGGTCCCTGCAAACGTGATTTAGGGGGCAGCAGAGGGGACATGGACAGGAACCTACACAGGGGAAACTGCTTGAACCCTAAAACTGTAGCCCTCATAATGCTGGCCCTGCTTTTGTTGGGAGATAGTTTGACTTCCAGTTTCTTCTCCTTACAGCTGTGCATGGTTCATGTTGTTTACTTGTTTGGTTTTGCTCTTGGTGTTTTTTACCTTACTTTTCATGGGAAGTTTTTCTCTGTTTCAGTCAGTTTGCACCTCTGATCTAGTCAATGCTAAAGCTCCTGGTGCCTTTGGGACAAAGCCACATGTACTTCTGAAAGTACCTGCCTGTCCATGCGTCTTTATGCTGAAAAGTCTCTACATGTGAACAAATAGGCCTAAAATTTGCTTTCTGCCTCTTAGACTTGCCGTAAATGAGGACAGCTTAACTTGGTGCACAGTCCTGACTAAGGAGTGGAAAAGAAAACTGCAAAGGTGTTCCAGTGTGCTTTGGGGTGTTCTTTGCCAAGGACATCCAGTGGCCTGACTGCCAATATGAACTGAACATGGAAACCTTTCCAACTTGCCTGAGAAAACATAGAACAGGAGAGGAATCAAAATACATAGATGCTGTAAGGAAAGAGATTCAGCTTCTGCTCTCTCTAAGGCAGGAATCTGAGGTATTCATCCATGTTATGGAGTGTAATGTTGTGCCATTATCACTCAGTGGTAAACAGGAGGAATAGTGAAAAAAGACAAAAGGTAACAGGAGTTTCACTGCTTTGGGCCCTGGCCTGCCTGTGAGTATTCTCACTCTCTTCCTTGAATGGGTAGTACTGTGTAATTCAGGCTTGACCAAATTTCTCTTTCTTTACCTGTTGGCAAGATATTTGCAGCGAGTCGTGCTGGGAACACACCTCGTTCATGTATGTGTGTGTTTGCTGTTTAGGGCTCTAAGTGGGGGCGATTAAAACTTTTAAGTGCCTGGGAGGACCTGCAGCAACCAGTAGGACACAGGCACTGTCAGCTGTCACAGAGACATGCTCAAGTCTTGCCTTCTGCAGTGACAGTGGGTGTCTCCTATTGTTAGTCACACCCCATTGCTTGCAGTATATCCTAAAATTTACAAATGGCTGGGGAGACACCCTGTATTTGAAAGGCCACATCTTCTAAACCTGTAACCTGTTCTCTTCCTAATCACAACTGTTGTTATCAGTTGGACTCCCCTGTCTGGTTTGTGGTGTGCAAGGGTTGTGCTTCCCTCCCAGTATTTCAGTTGGATTGAAGCTGCTCAAAGTGTCAGATGTCTTGGAGAGATGGGAATTCACACCTCTGCTGCTCTTGCTTTACTGACTTCTGTGCCCTGCACTTAGTGCAGGCCTGGCTGGGTGTGAGGTGTGTGTGATTCCTCAGCGTGCAGCACGCCGGGGCTGCTGACTCGAGTTGTAAAGAAGAAGTAAAGATGAGCAGCAGGGAAGTTGTGCTGGCAGAAGGGAGATCCTTGGAATTTGCATGCCACAGCGCAGTCTTGTCTGGACTCTGCTGGATAATCAGGTTAGCTTCCTGAATTTTTCTAATGACTCTCAGTAGCTGTAGTGAGCAGCTGCTTCTGTCCTGTGGGAGGAAGCCTTAGGTTTCCCTGAGGTGGAGAATGGCCTCAGTAGTCCCAGCTTTCACATTATGACTGGATCATGGAACCTCTTCTGCATGAGCCTTAGATCTGCATGGATGTTTAATCTGTCCCCACAAATACACCAATGAGAGCAAATGCAACATGTCTCAGTAACAGACTGCTACAAACAGATCAAACCTGTCCTCTAGTCTCTGCATGAACTCTTCATGAAATATATGGGCAGATTAAAGAACTCTGATCTTCTTTTTTAGATGTTTAATGATCTGGGTTTGACACACCTAAAAGATTAAAAGTGGACTGCAGTTAATTCATCTCCTAAAGACTTAAGGGCGCTGTCTGCAATGGGGATAAAGCTCATCTGTGGTAGAGACAGAAGTTTCTTGGAGGCTGGTTAACATCCATGGCCTGGGATCCCCCGGGGAAGGGAGGGTGGAGAGAACCACCAGCTGTCTTGCTGCTTCCACATGCAAGGTACATTGCTTTCTCTTCCTTCCGTCTCAAAAATAAGCTGCAGTTCTCAATCTGTGCATGCACACGCACACTTGACTCGCATGTGAGGGCTTTACCCTTCCTTAGCAGGCATCGAAGCATTGTGTAAAATTTACGTGTGACAGGTCTTGTTTCTGCAGCCACTCCACATGATTGAGAGATTACTTACTGGAGTGGGAGAGCAGAGGATGCAAACCTGAAAAGGATATTGGTGACTGTGGGAAAATCTGCTGAAATTTTGGATTCACAAACTCCTTTTATGCATGCTGCATAAGCTGCAGTAGTCATTCTAGTGTCCAGCAATGTATTTAGAAACCTCCCTTCCTGGGGTGCTGTTTCCCTTTTGTTCTGTTCCCTGGAGGGGGTTTCATGTCTCCTGCAGAAGTGCCAGTGCAGCCTGTGTGAAACGGCTTGTTTAACTCTGGGTTTGAGCTGATGGGTGTTTCCTGGGGGTGAGCTGTGTTCTGTGTTTCACTGCAGTTCTGCTTCTGCAGCCCGTTCTCCCAGTCAGCTTGTTCAGCAGTGGGAGGGATCATCCTCTGGACATTTTCTATGGCCAGTGGTGGGGTGCCTGGGCTGTCAGCACTTAGAGTTGGCTTCAGTTCATGCGTCTAAAGGAGAAATATGGTCTGAGGCCATAGGCAGACTTGGAGCTAACTTGCGATGCTTTTTGTCTTTGTTTTCATCTCATACTGAAGAATGAGTTTATAAATTAATGGGACTTTTTGTTGCTAAATGAACTGGTTTTGTACTTGAGTGGGGGCTTCAGGGTTCACTAAACATCCTTACATGTAGGTGTACTGTCTTTACATAGAGAAGAGATAGAAAGAATGAAGAAAATTGTTTTGAATCTGTTTAGGATCCTAGCCTAGCCTTTTCTTCATATATCTGAGAAAAATAAAGTTGTAGGGATTTGACATGGCAAACATATCTGTTCTTTTTCTTTTGATATATGATCTTTGTGGCCTGGGAGACAGGCTCCTGGTATAGATAAACACCATAATTATCATTTGCAGATCTCAGTTTTGTGTGAAAGTGTATATGTTGAGTGTACTGTTTCCTGGGTTTGGTGATGATGATTCAGGATATGTCAAGGAAATAAGCAAGATGTTTCGCTTTTCATAGCTTAGTTATTATATCTTTTAGAGAATGCTGCTGTATTCCCCAGGCAACTGCATTCACAGCCCATCCACACTGATGCACTTCTACATGTGCTCAGCACCGGGCCTGAATCCCTGATCCTTCTCCAAGTAGCCTGGCCAGCACTAAGAAATAAAATGACATGTTTCTGTATTGTTTATCACCAAGTAAACAGTGATATGTAAAAGCTGGAGCTAAAGTTGGAAGGCACATTAGTAACTTAAAGGTTACAAAGGAAAAATAAAAATAGAAGTGGTGTTGCATTCCAGTAACTTATCCCTAAAGCAGCCACACGTAAATCCCAAGAATTGACTAAGCTTCAGCCTAAAGAAAAATGAAGCAGTGTTTTGCTAATATATTCTTTAGTTGCAGTAGAAGCTTTTAAGTGTACCCACCCCTGATCTACCGTGTGTGTATCCTTCCAGTTTGGATTTCTGAGCCATGAACTAGATCAGAGAGCTGATCCAGCTTAGAAGGGAAGCGTCAAAGATATTTTTCTTTGAGCTGGCTGAGTCCTTTATCTGGACCACAAGCATCTGTGGGGTTGGAGAACTAAGGGGATAAGAGGGGAAAGGGCCATGAAGTGGTTTATGGCTTGGTGGGGGAAACCTAAAACCCTATTGCTGCCAAGACAATGCATTGTCAAACTATGGCCTCACACATTCCCTGGCATAGAAACACAAGGGTGCAAACTGCCTTAGCTCTGTTCTGCTCTGCAGCTGTGGGGATGTTTTTGGAGTGAGTGTAGACATTACAAACTTGTGCTAGCCTGGGTACCATTCACAAAGAAGCCACAGTGATGTGGGGCTTTGGCAGGACGTACAGCTCCCTTCCCCCTCCAGGATTCTAGGTATTTACTTAGGCAGGCAGGTCTGAGCTGCTGTGGCTTCACTGCTCTTTTAGCGGGATTAGCTGGAGCACAGCTCTCTTGGAATCTTCTCTGCATGCTGCTGTTAAGCCTCTCAAGCAGCTCTGGATGTTGTGCTGCTGTGAAAGTACAACACGTGCATTTGAACCATTGTGTGGCCGTGGATTAGACGCAGATAATCTTTCTTTTTACTTAGAAGTTAATTTCTTTTACCCTTCCTGCTTTCACATTAGGTCTATGATTTCATATTTCCAAAGAATGAATATGGCACCCAGCAGGAAGGGTGTAGGCAGCAGGACAAGGGAGCAGCGTTGCTGTGCTCTTTCTGAGTGCCAGTGAATTTGTAACTGTGAATTTGTTAGATTCTTCCTTACCCCCCAACCAGGTGAAATTTGAAGCAGTGAAGGAGGGAAGCAGTTTAGAAGAGGGGAGGCACAAGATCGTAGAGAAAAGGAATATTAAATTTGAGAAAAACAAAAGAAAATGAAAATGGGATAGAGATGAGAAAGAAGATGAGAGGATGGAAGCAGTAGCTGAGGAGGGGAGTGCTAGAACAGACTCATAAGCTGAAGCGAAGCAAGGACAGGCTGTTTCTGTCAGAACCAAAGGTAGAAGTAAATGCTTGAGAGTTTTTTTGCAGAATATGTGAATTAATGATGAGCCTTTGTAGCCCCAGGTGGTTCACCTGCCCGTTGTGCTGGTGCAGGAGAGTGGTACTGTAAGAGAATGTCAGAGGGCCAGGGGTAGAAATAGTTCCTCTTGTGTGCTGAGAGGGCTCGTTTCTGTAAGTCACAGCTGCTGCTCTTCTCTATGGGATGAGATCTTTTTCAGGTTACCCAGAGAGGAGGAGAAAGCAATGTGCCTGATGGTGAGAAGCAGAACCCTCGTGGAGCTGTGTCCTTGGTGTCTCTCTCTGGCGCTCTCTTAGCACACCAGAGAGAGCCCATCAGAGCCCATTGTCCTTGTTTGCCTGCCCTTTTTCCTGTCAGCAGTTGCCTGTTGTTGCTGTGGTTCATCTTCCTCTGGCCTTGATGGCTCAGTTATTTGATAGTAAGTCTGAGACTGGCTGGCCTTAACATGAGAATAAGAATCCTCTTAATGCTCCCCTTAACAGAGACACTGGCTAAGAAACCAAGTGCTCTTGCTTGAGCCCATCTGCTGTCTCCGCTTGCCATCGAGCATGGCAGCGCCTAGAGCAGCTGGAAGTGTCAGAGCAGGTGAGCTCCTGGCTCTGATCTCTTTGCCGTGGTCCTTTTGCTCCCAGGTGGAGGCTGAACAGCCTGTGAGCATTGTGCTGGGCTGAGGAGATCTGAATAACCCAGTTTCCCTGGCAACAGCGGGCTCTTTAATCACAGAGATACAAGGCTACCTCTGTTCCTGGTGTTCAGGCTTGCATAGTGTATCTGGCTATGGCAGTACTTTGCTTCTCTTGGAAAAAATGGCAGAATAAAAGCAAGAAGGTCTTTCTGCCTTTGAGATAATTAAAATCTCCATAGGTGGATTTCAGTGCTGTATTCAGCAATAATAGAAAGAAGAGGGATTATAACTACTTCTAAGCTTTTTAATGTGTGAAGAATCCCTGGAGGATACAGAAATAAAGTTTCAAATTCTGCGTGGAGCTTTATGAACAGATCTCATAGCAGTCTGTGACACTGGTAGATTCATTCCTTGTTGAGATGTCTTATTTTCTTTTTTTATGGCTAAGGAGACAAAATGATTCAAAGGTAGACTGGATCTTGTTGCAAAGCTGATCCTCCACCTGTCATTTCCTCCAGTTTCAGATAAAGTTTTTCCTGTGCAGGAGACAGAACATGTTATGGGAGGTAGAAGTGTGAAGCTGTTTTTTAGCTGGAGAAAGTGAGGAAAGTGGAAATACTGTTATTCACTGCAAGCCTTTCTACTAGTGTATTTTAGTCTGCATTTACTCCCCCACTATCAAAAGTGGAGCAAACTATTCATTCTGAGAGTGAGCACTGGGAGTGAAAAAAATATTCCTGCCTTAATTTCCTTACCACGACTTTGTCTTGTTACTGCATCAGTGTGGAGCAATTTGTTTCGATAAGAATAGCTTGAAGAAACTTCTGCAGGAAAAAGGAACTCTTCCTTGAGTAGGCTTGGGGCCAGCATAAGTGCCCAGTACTGATGTTCCTCTTTGGATAATGCCAGTGTTCAATTGGCAGTAATATATCACAGGTTTCTTGGGTTAGAAGGTTCTTTTTTTCAGTAAGTCCCATTCAAGCCACTGTTTAGCAAATCAGCCTCTATGGTGTTTTCTAAATGGTTATGGACTCTGGAAACCTCTAAAATCTAGACTAAAGCTCCTTCCAGAGAACAGGCACTACCTTCCCTCTGCCCTTTGTTCCTGTGATTGTGCGCAGTCCTACATGTCTTTTGAGGAACTCTGAGAGCTTGAGCACAAGGTAGTAACTCGAGCAGGTGGGTGACATAAAACTCACTGAGTTTGTTAAAATAATATTGCCACAGTCTTTCTGCAGCCTAAAGGTTTTGTATCAGGCTGTTACTTAGCTGGGTGGCATTTGGTACAAGCTGAGACAGAGGCTCACATCTACAGTGAGTTTATTGTTGGGTTTTCAGTATATTGTTTGTGTAAATTCCCCAGACTAGCTCTCTCTCCTGAAAAAGCCACATAGATCAAGTTTTATTCTGTTCCACATAAAGTTCACATCTTTTACTGAAATGAGTCATGCTTTAACTGAGTTTACTGTGAGGGAGGAAAGTGGGCTTTAAAATGTTACTCCTCCACCCTGCCTTAGTGATGTATAACAGGACTATTAGTATGCTTGGCAGCAGCTGCTTATTATTTTCACAGAACCTGGATATTTGTGAAAATAAGTAAGAAATCGGTTCTACTTTTGTTCAAGTGTAACTATTTTTTGATTTTGATGGCTTTGTCTTCCATAAGGCTCACTGGCTACTGTAAAGACAGATCTAGCTTATCTCCTTGGGGTTATTCTTCAGTTTGGGGAGAAGGGTGGCATTCTGTGACTTGTAGCTGAAAGAGGAGGAACAACTCAACAATTTTGTGGGCAGTGGCCCATGCATGGCTGTTACTGTCACACACAGGACACTTCTGGGCATTGGCAGGTGCAAGTGCTTCACAGGCCCATGGAAATCATGGTGCGGTGTCACTGTAGAGACACCAAATTTGGGTCCTCTGTGTATATTTCTTTGTGCAGAGAGGTGAAAAGCCTTTTAGCTTATGGCAGAAGGAGCTGCTCAGTCTGTGTTCTTGTTAGAGATTTTTGCAGGAGAAGTCTATGTACGCAGCAACTAAAGATGCCATAGCCAGTTTTGCTACTCAATTTTCCTGCAGAAGTTCATTGATGTCTCATGCAGTAATGGTTAACTTGACTCTTCATACCACCATCCTTTTCTGCTTGTGTTTTGGATGTGTTGTTTTAGGGTTTTTTGGGGGAGGGGAGACGGGATGTGTAGAAGGGAACAGTGTGGTGGTTTGTTTATTTGTTTAAGGGGTTAAGCTCAAAATAGGAGGAGGGGCAGCCAACAGAAAAGGACCTTTTAGGATTTTGGTTTTGGCAGTAGGTTGGTTCACTTGACATAGGACCTTTGTTTCCTAGTCCTCTTGTTGCTGAGAGGTATGGAGACAGTTACAGTTCTCCCCTGAGCTATGTGTTACCTATCTTTTCTAAACTGGCAGGGCCATCATCTGCTCTTGATCGACAGAAAACCCAGGGTCTGTTACCCAGTCCGTTCCTAAACCCAGACTGGTATTTTGAGGCTAATGCTTTTGAAGGAAAATGTGAGGGAAAGAGCTGTAACTAAATGACCACTGATGCTAGAAAGGACTTTGCCTTTTAGGACTTAGAATAAGTGAAATGATCTTTTGGTGCTAACGTGAATTTAATTATATTTTCCCCTCTACTCACTGTATACTTAACCATCGCTGACTCTGGCTTTACTGATCGCTAACCGCAGCAGCTGGGAGGCCGTGCCCGTCGCCCAGCCCGTGCCCTGCCCAGCTGCAGGGTGAGCAGAGCCTTGTGTGTGTTTTGCAGATGCCCCGTTCGGGGGGACCCCGCCTGGCTACGCGTACGATGCTGACCGCGCCGAGGAGCAGAGGCGGCACCATGACATGATGCCCTACATCGACGACTCGCCGTCCTCCTCACCACACCTCAGCTCCAAGAGCCGCGGCAGCCGCGACACGCTGTCCTCGGGCTCTCTGGAATCCACAAAATCTGTGAGTCCTGTCCTGCCTCTGCGGAGTCAGCACAGCCCGCTGGGTTTGCAGGGGGTGGCCGGCGTTATCGGGGACACACGGGGACCGCCAGCGCTGTGGGACAGATTACATGACATAACACTGCCTGATTGATGGTGTACATTTAAACCTAAACTGAGTCTTTTAGCTGATGCTAGGCCAAAACTTCAGGGGTCAATGTTGTCTCTATGATTTTTGAGCCCTTTGTGCATTTTAGCGGAGAGAATTGGTGACTAATTGCAGTTGAGAGGGTCTCTAAAATAGCAGATATTTTGGAAAGGTGACCGTGGAACGAAACACATTCATACATCTCTGCATGTGAGTTGTCACTGTCTTTCACAAGGAAAATGAAAGTTATTTTCAGGTAGGTTAAGGATTTTGATCAAGCATCTGGAAGACCTATTTCCTTCACCCTGTGAAAATGGAATAAAAAGAATTAAAACTGCCAGCTCTGAAGTGGTGACTTTGGGTGGGAGATGGCCACTACTTGTAATGGATTTGACTATTCACTAAATAGCTGTCGATATAATCAGTTATCATAGATAAAAAGTACAGAAGGGACTGCCTTGCCTGACCTGTGGCTTAACATGACCCTTCAGTCTGCCTTGCTTTGGTTTTTCTTCAGGTTCAATAGCATGGCTATAGCTTGGAACCTCAGGAAAATTTCTATTTTTGTTTTTACAATAGTCTTGGTAGTGGGTCGTCTGTATGACTTGGTAAAGAACTATTGGCTCTGCTGTCTTCACAGTCCAAAATGTCTTCGTTTCAGCTTGGATTAATCTCTTTGACTTTCAACCTTATGTTTCTTTTTATCCTTTTGCAATAGATTGCAGAGCACTTGAGTCCCAAGTTGCTGTTTCCCTGAATATCTTTGTCATTTTCAAACTTTTGGGTTCCCCAAATCATTCATAAAAATGTTTAATAGCACAAAGCCAACTGTCACTTCCTTCCTACAGTATTTCTAAGAAAGTGTGCCAAACAACCTTGAATTCCCACATTGTAAATAACACTTTGAAATCACTCATCCAAGTGTTTTAACTTATGTGTTGCCTTTATATTGTTCTTTCCTGTTAGTTAAGATGTCATGGAAGATAATTACAGATATTTTAGAGATAACAGTGTACATGTAAATCAACACCATCACCATTATCAGGCAGTTTTATTTATCTTGCATCAAAAGGCAAGTCTGAGAAGTTCCACAAATCATCAGTGCTTAATGTTCATTATACACATCCTTCTGCTCTCTGTTGGTTACTGTCATATATCTATGCTTACTTCTTCCAGGATGGATTCTCGGTTAAGAATCCTTCCTGATACAGTGTCCTCGTTCTTTCTCATTTGTAAAATTCATTGTCAACATCTCTTAAAGCATTATCAACTACATATATTGTTGGTGTTTGCTTAATTTTATTTGACTGTAAAGTATGGGATCTAGTTAGCTGCCTATGCTTTAGTCTATTACTTATGAGATGCTTTCTTATCTCTCAAGATGAGAATTCTTGTGATATGTAAGAGGCTTTTGAATGAAGAAATTACCAGTAGTAAATTCAAAAAGCTCCAAAACCCTTTTAATATTGGCTTGAAATTTCCAGGTTATGTTTCTCAGGATGAAGGAAAAACACTGTGTGACTACACATGGCTGAGAGTTATCTTCAAAGAACCAGTTACGATAGTGCCTGTGACTGGAGGCCTGGAAGAGACACTGCCTAATAGTTAATCTTGTCCTTTATTTGTTTGAATATTGCCTCATAAGCATTTAACAGTAGTTAATTTAAAAGTTACTTTAAAATGCTTGAAGGCTGCTTCTTAAAAAATAATTTTTAACATAAATTGCTGCTTTCTTTTCTCTGACTATAAAAAGATGTTTCATGGCTTCCAAAGAAAGAGGTGTCCTGATACAGAGTAGACTTTTAATTGTGAGCCTCAACTGCTTCAGTTGATCCTGTCTGTAATCAGTCCACAGATGACAGTCCCTGGACAGTCCATGACAAGGATAAAGAGACTAATTTATATCCAGGTGTATCCCAAGCAAGTTAAACTTTCGGTCATTATGAGCTGTTAGATGGCTTTTGCTGAGTTATCTTTTCAGCTATAGTGGAAAAGACATCAGTAACAAAATTAGGTTTCAAACACACTGCTGAGCCAAACATCTATAATGTGTTGGACCAGAACTACCAGGACGTGTATCTCTTCTGTTTTCTTTTGCACTAAACTTGATTAGCAGAAAACATGTTTTGTTTAGATGTGTTTGCTTTTAAAGTTGTCTTCTTGCCCTTTTTCTTTAAGTGCCTGCTGTTACTTCTGATAATTACAGATTATTTTTATGACCAGAGTCTGGGAGTGAAGTGAACTGTATGTAACAACACAATGCACGCACAACATACACCATGGCAAAACATTAAGGTGGTAAAGTCATTCAAAAGTTAAGAAGTCTTGAATCTTTGTGATAACTTTGAATTACTCAGTTGTCCCGTTTTTCCTGCAGGCTCCTGCCCTGTGCAGTGGATATAGTGACAATACTCACTGGATTCAATATTTCATCTCTAGAGCACCTTATTTACAGGACACTGCAAGCTCTGCTCTGGGTACAAAAGTATTCATTTCCATTAACTCCAAATACAGCTGGAATGGCACACAGGTCTTAATTATCCTAGCAGTGTGTCTTGGTTTGAAAGACAGGTGTCTGCTAAGGAAGGCAGGAGCCTCCTTTGGAATGGAAAATGCAAGCCCCTTCCCTCCGAATTGTTATAATTTGGAAATTAAGGGGCTTTCAGGCAAAGATATGAGGAATAGGAATAACAGTTATTTACTTATATATATATATATATATATATATATGTATATTTA